>PVKN010030557.1:0-12704 GCA_004027915.1 Capromys pilorides
AAAAAAAAAAAAAAAAAAAAAAAAAAAAAAAAGAAAAAAGGAGAGCAACTTATAAACTAAGCAAGCAGATGAGCACATGTTCTAGTCTGCTCTAGGTTAACTTTACATGGCAGCACTGGGTTAGGTTTTATAGATGTGATGGGGTAGGAGACCCCTGCGCCCTGCCTTCTCTCATGAAAAATGCTGACCCCACCGCAGTGTACTGTGCTTCGGCTGTGGCCTCTCTTACCTCTGATGTGGCCCTCTCCTTCCTCGTGGATGCACAGACACCCCTGCCTGGCTGCGGTGTGCTATGGCTGTGCAGTACACACCGGCACAGAATGGAAGCGCTCCTGCTGCCTCTCTCCTGGCTCCTAAACAATAGGAGGCAACACTAACGCACTTTCCTCCAACTGTGACTTAAATGTCCTCCCCAGCAATGCTCCCAGAACTCCATCTAAAAAAAATGACAAAAATAGTAGTTCTCATATAGCAATTCCCCTGGAGACCTCCAGGCCTGCATCCTGGCCCACAACACGATTTGTTCAGCTTCCATAAAAATGTGAAGTTTGCCCTTCAGGTGGCAGAAACCTATTATGTAAATCTAAGTCATTCTTCTGTTGATTTTAAAAATGTAAAACAATTACCCAACAAAATATCACCATTAGTATGCTAACATTTCTGCTGGTAGCAAACAGTGGGATTAAAATCCCACTATTTACCAGCAGAACATCCATGCTATTTACCAGGATGAATGCTTGGATTTGTTGCTAGCTTCGTCCCTCTGCAGAGGGAGTCTGAAATGGTGGCTGGAATGAAGGAGAGGAGAGGACAGTGGCACCGAACGCATCTGCACACAGACCTCTGTGCTGTTCCCTTCTACCTTAACTGCTAACATTTACCAATTTTTTTTTCCCGGCTTAACTTTAGCACACTCAGTATGTAAAGGGAAAAGGGTCTAGGACAGAGCTAAAAAGTAGCCCAGGGCCCAGGAACCCAATTGAAAAGCTGCCCCATGCTCCACACCTCTATGTGGATGCTTTGGAAATGTAGGCTCAGTTTGTCTACCGTCCCAAAGGAGGCCATCAGGAGCATGGCGGGAATGAGGCCAGGCAAATGGAAAGTCTGTGTGCTTTGCAAAGGGCGTGCACTGTAGCCTTCTATCTGGAGATAAGGTCAGGAGGGTCGGAGGGCAGCTCTCAACTTAAAGACAAAGAAAAAGATGCTCAGAAGAGTGAACAATTTGAGAAGAATCTATCTATGGCTAGTAAGTGGCAAATTGGAGCCTCAAACCACACCTTGGACCCAATTAGTGGGACTCCATACTGCACTGAGCTCACCATATGGCGCCAGGGTAAATAACAAGATTCAGCATAAATGCCTTTCCCTCAAGTAATTCAAATAGACATAAAGCTGAAGGTTATTTTTCCTCTAAGAATAGAACAAACAAACAAACAAACAAAAAACAGATAAAATGTAAGGAAGGAGCCTATGGTGGTATGGACATAAATGAGAATGACATCTCTGTGGCATCTAATCTGAAGCCAATGACAGATACTTTCATTCCACTAGAGGGGAATAGGATGACATCCAGGGATGCAAGCCAAAAAGTTCTATTAAAGTTGGTCCCCACTAGAGGAGTGAGGGATCTGATGTCCTGCACTTCTGTTAGAACACGGTCCCCACCCTACAACATTCTGTTCCTTAGATCCTTGCAAACTTTTTTTTTTTTTTTTCTGGAGAGGAATTTTTTTTTTTTTTTTTATTCTTTGTCAAGCATCTGACCATAAAAGCAATGCAATAACCATAAGAACTAATCAGTATCAGTAACTGGATATGTTCTGTACCCCGAGGAGTTTCAACAGGAGGGTAGTTTGTGACTCAAAGCACCACGGGAAACTCTGTTATGAGAAAGATGAAGGGGTTTTCTAATCAAAGAAATTCACGATTCAACTCAGTGCTAACAGCACCTTCTGCAACGACGTAAGTGCATTATAGCTATACTGTCTAATGGCATAGCTGCTGGCTACCTATGGGCTGTGGAGCCCTTGCAATGTGGCAACTTCTAACAGAGGAATTCAACTTTTAAAAAATTTCTTTGTTTTCAAGTTATTTCAAATTTAAATAGAAGACTGGGTGTGGTGGCACATGCCTGTAATTCCAGCGCTTCGGAGGCTGAAAACAGGAGGATCACTACAAGGTCCGATCTGTGCAGTAAGACCCTGTAGACTCTGTACTAAATACATTTAAAAAAAAGAAGAAAAGAAAACTGAAGTTCTCAAAACTAAAATTCAATCAACTCAAATTAAAATAGATATAGGTTACTGGTAGCCACGGGGCTTGAAAATCTAGAACTCCCTTCCTAGGCACATCATGTTCAAGTCTATGATCCTTCTCCCTACTTTAACCCCAAAGTTACGTGATGGTAGAGATAAACAGGAGAAGGATTCCCCCTAGGAGATGGCTGCACAAACCTCCTTGGTTCTCTCTTCCAAGACTCATGTAAACCCCATGCTGCCCTCCTATGCCAGGCCGCAGGCCGCTCTGCAGCCTCCTGCACTTCCTTCTACAGTCCGTCCCCATTACACTGCTTTTCAGATTCACTGCCAGCCCCGTCACCCCCTTGGCTCCAACACTCCAATGGCTGCCCATGCTTACTAGTCCAGCTACATCTGCTATGACCTAATCATCCAAACTTCCTTTCCATCATAGGATTCCCCCAAAATTTGCCTTGGTGTCTCAGTTCACCCTCCTAACCCTCCATCTCCCCTCTTCCCCATGTCTGCTCAGCCTAGGTTCTATACATAACTCAAGCCCCTATCCAGCCTACCTACTCCCCAAGAATTTTCTGACACCTCCTTTCAGCCTTCTTCTCCTGAACCCCATCACCCACCTCATGCTGGGCACTGAACCCAGGACCTCCGCACTGAGCACCTATCTCCTGTTTTGAGACAGAGCCTCATTACATCATTAAATTGCCCAGGCTGGGCTCACACTTGCAGTTCTCCTGCTTTAGCCTCCCAGAGTGCTAGAGTTATAGGCATATACCACTACGCCCAGCTCCTTGTTTTGTTTCCACAGCCTATACTTAACACACTTACAATTGTCTAAAATTTTTATAAAGTATTATTGCTACTTGGTTTTGGAAAACATCCTTCATGTGTTCCCATCTCAGGACCTTTGCACTTGCTCTCTGTGTGCTGAGAAGCAGGTGTCTCAGCTCCGTACAAGGACGCCTGGCCTGTCCCTCGGGACTCAGCGTGGCTGACAGCCCATCCTTCTAGTCTTTTCCCTGGCTCTTCCATCAAAGATTAACCCACCTCCAGATTACTCACACTGTAGTTTCTTAATCTCTTCACACTGCTTAATTAAAATTATCTTTCTTATTTGGCTTTTACTTACTTACATTTTGCATATTTTTCTGTCAAATACAAATTGCATGAGTTCAGGAGACCTCGCCCGCCTTGTTCCCAGCTGAACCTCCAGGCCCCGGCACAGGGCCTGCACAGAAATGAACATCTGTTTAATGAGCAGATCTTGCATTCCCTCCCGATGGACAGTGCCCTCTGGGCCAGCAGTGACTACACCTCAGACCTCCTGGAAGCTCTGCACATGTCTGATGAAGATCGTGACAACAGCAACATTTGACACAAGCTGTCCCCTTCAGTTTATCATCTTCTGCTGGCATGCCACCAAATGAGGTCACTTGCAAATGAGCCTTCTGCGATCTATACACAGACCTCTCATCAGTCTGTGTACCTTCTTTTAAAGAGCCTACCTACATACAGGCAAAGATTTCTGGTTGAGGCTGACATTTAAGGATGGAACAGTTAAATATTTGTCACGCTACTCACTGAGGACAGTTTTAAACCTCTTCTCTAGAGACGACATTGGTGACAACCATTTGTGGTATACAGAGGGAGCACTTCAATGCCATCTACCTAGGAGTGGGAGGGGCTCAGGCTTCTCCGCCACGAGCAGCAGCCCGTTTCACTGCCTGCCCTGCGGAGCATGGGAAGGGGCAGCTGACAGGCCTGCAGAGCTGGCACACTTCCTCACTCATCACAAGGCTCCTGGGAAGGGCTGGTGTCCTCCAGCTGATTGTACTAACACATGACAAGAGTGACTCTGGTGTTTTAATTTCTGGGGACACCAATTTCCCACATGAAAATGTAAAGTATAATTTTAGAGGAAGGTAGACAACAGGGGTCTGATTTTAGCACTATCCACTTTAAAAATGTCTTCTTAGATCTTTATTACGCATCAACTGAAGTGGCATCTTCAGAAGCTTCCCTTTCCGCTACACAGGGCCAACATTCTGACTATAAACCTATCTCTTTGTAATCAGCTTTCCTGTTCTTCTTAATCTCATTTCTCAGATTACAGAGTTCCGGAAGTGGCCACTGTTTGCATGCAATTAAGTAGAGCAGCCCAGTGCTCACGAGGACCGAGAGGGCAGCTGGTGTCTCCTTGTGATCATTATCCTGCTTGGCTCTAAGGCCTTCTTCTTAATGTGAACGCAGGCGTGAGGCTTAGCGCAGCAAATACACTTGAGGATCAGAAGTTATTTTGATGCATTGAGATACACAGCTTCGGGCGAGATTTTCATAACCCCCATCTGGAAATATAGGTACACAGGGGAGACCCTCATTCTTGCTCTCACACGCCATTTTCAGAGTTTTCAAAGCAAATACCCAATCCACCGTGGACATCTGTCCTGCAAAGTACATCTTACTTCCTTTTGGTGCAGCATACATTTTAAATAATACTTTCCTTTAACTTCCACTCCAAGAACCAGAGACCTTGTAAACAAATCCCCTGTAAAGGAAGACTGTAAATGATTTCTACTTTCTAAGTACTACGAAAGGTCCCCCTGTTGAATATTAGGTGATCAAACCGGTGAGAGGAGTCAACTGATTGTAATAGGGTTTATAAGAGTTAACCTGCTTATAGCAAAGTATGACTTTAAGCACAAAGACTAAGAAAATGGGGTTTTCAGGCCTCTGGAGAGAAAATAAAAAATGTTTTAAAAATGCCTCAAAGGACAAAATTAGATGTTGATTATCTTCTGACAGAAATACTTTAAGATTCACCTGCATGCCAAATCTTATTTACCCCCTAAGATGGCATTCAAAGCAACTCACACACCCAGCCATTCTCTTGGGGGTGGTTCTCTTGACTCCCCAAAATTCCACAATCATGACTTGAACAGCTCAGTCAGTCTAGAATCCCAAGGACAGCAGGGCACCGTCTTCTTCAGGAAGATCAAGGTCAGTCTGAGTCCTCTCTATAGGATGTTCCTGCCCTCTGTGGATCAGCTCTGAGGGACGGACAGTGGCCTAGAGCAGATGCACATGCTAGAACAAAGTCCCTGAGAAGGCCTGGCTGCACTTGTGCTGATGATGGATCAAGACTTATTTTTACCTCATTGCCAGAGGACAGCTTCATCACGGAACTTCAGAGCCGAGCTATTTTCAGATGCTTCATGCTAAGATGTATTCCGAGCCCACGGCTATTTTGTTAGCTGTAAGAGAGATCTATTTTCCTTTACAAAACATGCACGAGTAATTAAGGAAGAAGCTGGGCAGAAATTTTGACTCTCCAGGGACAGCAAATGTTTGCATACTGCCCGAGGACTGTTGACAGTGACCTATCTGGACAGGACACAATGCACGCCTGCTGCCAACACGGCCCTGAAGATGTGCTCACTCTGACTTCTTGAAATCACTCTTCTTGCATCCACTTGAACTTCCTTCAAGTCACCACATCAGACACTGCTAGGGCTCCAACCAAATGTGCTAATTTTATTCCCTCATGAGTTGATTCCTAATTTTTGTTGGAATGACAACAGACAGGTGTGGCTGACAGAAGATACTTCCCAGACATTGGTGTGGTTCCAGGTGGCCCGGGTGCCTGGCCTATCTCAATCCAAGGCTGCTGGAAGAGCAGTGCTCTCCCTCATTTGTCCTCCTCCTCTGCCCACCTAGTAGGGCAACACCACTTTCTGATCAGAGACAATCATCTTAACCAAGCCAGGCTGTTTAATCTAAAAAAGAAAGGCCACTCGCTGATAGTGGCTGCATATGCGTGGCTGAACAGCTCTGGAGATTTTACCCATTTAGGGGCACTTTCTCTGTTGAAAAAAATTAGAATGGATAGTTTCACTTTTTGCCACTCAGTGGAAACCTCAGACACACAGCTCGGGAGCCAACGGCTGTTTTGTGAAAGTTGCACGCTCCATTTTGCAGTCATACACAGATTGGGGCTGTGTATGACTGACCCCACGGCAAGCTTGTGAGGACACACGTGTGGTCGCTGTTGCTGGTCTGAAAGGGTGGGTTTGTTTTAATTACCCCAAAGCCTGTCTCCTTAGATGTTCAGACTACTCCTAAGGAACACCCACCATTTTCTCTATCTAGTCTTCCACGTTGCTTTAAACCACAAGACAGGATTAGGAAGTCAAAGAAAGGGGGAAGAAACGTCTTACGGACAAAACACAAACAGCCCGATTCCTCTGCTTCCCTTTTCCCTTTCCTCCCTTTCAGAGACCTAAAACTCCCAAACCATCAGCCTAGCGAACTCTCCACACATCTGTGCTGAGAGGTTTCTACTGGAGACACCGAATGGGGGGGAGTCAAGGGCTGGTTTGCATGGAGTTGAGCTGTGCCAGAACCTGCAGCTCTGCGGGGTTTTCACAGTGCAGTCATCCCGCAAAGGCTTGCGCTGCATGGACAGAGAGAACGCTGCTCCCCTGAGGGCACGGTATGCCCCTCTGTTGCACATACAAGCCAGCCTTAATGGGTATTTTTTAAAGTTTCCCACAGGGAAAACAGGCTGTGTGAAAGTACCAAGCAGCCACTGTCACTTCCTCCCTGGGGAGGCAAGCCAGCCTGGCTCCAATGGACCAGCTCCCACGCTCACCATTAAAGGCTTTGAGTGCTTTTGTCCACACATTTGGCTTTAGGGATTCCTGAAGCCTGCAGTCCATCCTGGGGGCTGTTGCCTGCCAGAATTTGAGATCAATTTGGAACAGCTTATTGAGATGATGACAGGAAAATGGAGAGAGACTAATTTGTACCCTTTTTGCTTGGCACCTATGCCCATAATTCAACAGTTCATCACAGCACTGTTCTTGTGACCCCAGATTTTCCAATCAACTTAGATTGCCAGAGGAAGGTGCTGAGGCCATGATGCTTTAACCAGCCATAAGTCAGTTTGTGAGGGAAGAGCATGGGGCAAGGCCAATCATGCTTATGGGCACCCCACTCATTCATATGAGCTCCCCCTCCTCACCTACTGCTGAGGGGAAGTCTAAAGATCCTAGAAATTAGTAAATGAAGATGTGTGCATGGGTGGCTGGGTGGCTGGGTAGATGAAAGGGAAGGAGCAGTAGGATCAGTGATTTCTGAGGAAGTGGTCTCATGCCTTAGCTGTAACTGTCCTCTTCGGATGTCCAGCAAAGGTCTGTGTCTGCCCCTAGCCACTTCTGTGATGGAGGCACATGGGGCAGGGTAAGTCCCTCTCCAGATGAACACAGCATTGCCTGACTCAGGGACTGCTACAATTCAGGAGCAAGGTCTCATATTCTGCAGGTCCTGGTTACTTGGTGTTTGCTGCTTATATCTGAGAACCTCAGAGCTTCCTCAATATTATTCCTGGCATTAAAGTTTTTTGAAAGTCATGATTTTACAATTATAATTTTAAAAAAGTTGTAATAATAAGCTCCCAAACAATCTTTTGCTAATAACCAAATGAAGTACTTTTACTTCGTATACACAGAGGATAGGAGAAGAGAGAAGATAACACACACCGTGGAGATAGAATAAAGGAGTGAATGGATGAATGAGGAGGACGGGTTCATTAGTGGGCTCAAAGAGCGACTCTATCCTAGCCTTAAAAATTAATATGGGGTCGGTGAGATAGCTCTGCAGACTAAAGTGCCTGCTTAGGCAAGTGTAGGAACCGTGGCTCAATGCCTAGTACTACATGCCATGCCAGCCTCTAGGAGCGCTGAGGCAGCCAGAGTCCAGGCGTGGTGATGCCCACCTGTAATCCCAGCACTGGGGAGGCTGAAAACAGGAGGATCACTACGAGTCCAAGCTGCATAGTGAGACCCTGTGCCAACCAAATGCATTGCTGCTGCTGCTGCTGCTGCTACGGCCCCTTATCCTTTTGACCCTCCTCAAATAGGGGACCATGTTGGACCGACTAAACTTGTAGGACACGTGTTTCTGACACCAGAAAGGTCTTAAGAAATTCACCAGCTGCCTGCTGATCTGATAAAATCTCAGCATTAATTGAAACTAGTTTCTCTCCCATTGTAACAAAAGAGGCTCCAACCGTCTGGGGCATACAAGTGCTTTATTTCCAAATGTTCTCTATGTTCCCCACAGGTCTTCACAAGGGAAAGCCCAGGGGGTCGGCACACACCCATGGAGAGCTGAACCATTTGCAGGAGGTTTTTAGAAGGGGAAGGTGCAAATGTTCACCTCGATGCCACGGGCTGGTTGTGGCCTTCAGTTTCTTCCTTGGATCCAGGTGGATTGAGCCACAGGCAGATCAGCCCGTGCTGGCAGCTCTGAGTCAGCGCATGCATAATTCACTCACATGGATGGAACAGACTGTTAGGGACAAACCCTGGCCTGCTTCTCCTAGTTCATCATCAAATTTGCTCTCTCTGTTTGATCTCAATGGCCCTGTAATCCTCTGCCTTTGATAGCAACTGAAGCTGGTATAAGCCAGATAACAGCAAGAGACAGCTGGTGGCGGACAGCTCGGGCCCTGCTGAAGAACAAAATAAGGCTTCAAGTTCAGGCAGTGAGGAGACAAAGTGGTGAAACCAGGACACCCAAGAAAGCCGCCCACAGCCAGGTAGGCGAGAAGACAGGAAGCTGACCAAAGGGCCCATTTAAAACGCAGCGCCTCATCCAGTCTCTGCCAGACCCGGGATGCAGCAGCTCCCTGAACATCTGCTTCCTTTGATCTCTGGCTCCTTGCATATTTTATTAGGAAAAGACTGAGAATGACATGTTATCATGCATTTCATGTCACTTTTCCAGAGGCTATATTTTATAAATGTTCTGTGTTAAGCAGAATTATAAATGAGGAACTTATTTTTTATTTTTAATCCTGGGAGCTGTTCAGCCTTGCATCTAGTTCCTTCTTCAACCACCAAGTAAAGAGCTATAGTTCCTGCTCTCGCCAGGAAGGGCACCGCGGCCTCCCACTGAAGCTTCTGGCAGCATGTCCTGGCCGCAGGGCTCCTCTCCCCTTTCATCCTCACCACCAGCTCTCCATCCTCCACCTACTCTTTCCTCCTGGTTGGGTACAGGTGTGCGGCCTTAACACAATGTAGCTAATGAACTGAATGAGTGATGGTGGCTTAGAGCACCTCTGTCCCAACAAGGTACACGCTGCACCACAGCGTTTCTGCAATTCTGGAAATCTGGAGATGGGTTCAGGGTGCTGGGGCTGAGCTGCCTGTGTCTTCGTGTCTTAGCTCAACCCCAGGGCTGGTCCTCAGGCCTTACTCACCTGCAGCTCTGGTGCAGAAGCTCCCCAGCCATTCCAGCTGCTGAGTACCTGTGCAGAGATGGAGTACTGGTGCCACAGAGGGACTTGGGCACCGTGGCCCCCTTGTCTTCCACTGGAGCCAGGATGTGCTCGAAGGCACTGGTGTTCTGACGGGCACGTGGAATCAGAGTCCTAGTCTTATAGTTGAATGGACCATGTTCTGACTCATTATGGGAATGGAGGAAGAGGACCTATACAGCCACTTCAGTGCCAATTTTGCACCATGTATTGATTTCAACGTACATTTATTATTTCACTAATTGTGACATTCCTAAACATACAGCAAGTACTGCAGTGACTTGCTAGAGACCAGAAAGAATTGCTGAGGGGGCCTTCAGGAAGGGCTGTCAATTGTGAAGCCATATGTCTATTTTTCTTGCTGTCTGAAATAGGATTCAGAGTAGTGATGCACGGCTCATTGCCTAAAACCTCACATAATGAAATGGCTGAGTAAGGCACTAAGCAATTTTCTACAGCTCTGGGTCTATAAGTAAAGCATTGAATGACCTGCTCATTCATTATGTTGGTTCTTCCTACCCAAGAGCACATATCACTTGCTCTTGGGTAGGAAGAACCAACATAATAAAAATGGTCAGATATCTAAAAACTGTTATACTGATTTATGTAATCCCAATCAAAATAGCATCAGCATACCTCATAGAACTAGTGAAAACAATCCTAGAACTCAAGCAGCTTAAGGCGATCCTAAGTGTTATGGTTTATGTCTAGTTGTCTCCCCAAAGCCTCATGCAATCATGGGGCGGGGACTTCTAGAGTTTGAGATGTGAGTCATGATCCACTAGGATTATGTGTTTTAGTACTAATGGGACTATGGGTTTGAGCTCTTCTGGGATTATGGGTGTGGCCCAAGTCAGATAGGCTGAAGCAGAGAGCCTGAATGTGATATAAAGAGAGACAGAGAGACAGACTCACGGTGTTGCTCTGCCACCCTGGTTGGTCGGTTGCCTCTGTCATGATTGTTGCTATTCTGCCACCATGAAGTGGATGCTCTCTGCTCTGTTCTACTCAGCCTTGGGCCAGCCAAATATCAACTGAAACCTCCAGTAACTGTGAGCTGAACAAACCTTTCCTTCCTTCATTTAGAGTGTCGGGTATTTGTACCAGCAACGAGTAAAAGTAACTAAGACACTAGGTAACATGTACTGTCTCACTATGCTGGACATTGGTGGGGGAGCTGCATGGCACAAAGAAAGGAATATGACAGACCCACAACAGGCCCATGGTCACAACTCCTATAGAATGCTTTTCTCCTGGTGCCATGATTTCCCAGTTTAATGGTGTGCAGAGGAGCATCCCAAAGCAGGACTGAGCATTAGAGAACACAACCTGACTACAGCAGACAACGCAGTTGCCTATATCACATCCACTTCTTGCCTTCTTTGTAAGAGAACTTGCCATTGTAAATGGAGACTCTGAGCTCTGAAATGAAAGAGAACATCTCTCTCCCCTCATAGTTAAGTGTGGTCATGAGACAAATGGGAGGAAGCTTCTTGATGAGCTGCTTCAGGGACATTGCTCAGCTAGCAGAGGTGGTCTTCCTTCCCTACGTGTGTACAGTGTGCACCACACCCAAATGGTCAAAGCTTCAGCAGCTAGTTTAGATTGAGGTGGCTGCATAGAAGGCGCAAGCTCGCATGGTACAACAGAGGGACAGAAGACTTGTTCTGGTGACCATGCAGCTGCTCTGCAAGCTCTGGCCTAATCTCCTCTATACACACATTCTTAGGTAGGGTGCAGACATCTGGGAACTTTGTATTGTTTGCAGCTGTATGTAATTCCTAATGATACATCTGTGAATAAGAATTACTCAATGGAAATTGAAAGATATCACCTGCTCTTGAGTAGGAAGAACCAACATAATGAAAATGGTCACACAGCTAAAAAATGTTATACTGATTTATGTAATCTCAATCAAAATAGCATTGGCACACTTCACAGAACTAGTGAAAACAATCCTAGAATTCATTTTGAAACAGAAGAGACACAGAGTAGCAAGAAAATTCTAGGCAACAAAGACAGGGTGCATGACAATACCTGACTTGGAATTATACCACCAAGCTACTGTGATAAAAACAGCAGGGTACTGGCAAAAACAGACTGAGGATCAGTGGAACAGATCAGAAGATGCAGACACAACTATAAACACACTCAGCCCCCTTATCTTTGACAAAGGGGCCAAAGATTTACACCAGAAGAAACCTACCTTCTTTAATTAATGGTGCTGGAAAAACTGGCCATCCAAAGGTTTAACCTAGGTCCTATCTTTTACTATATGCCAAACTTAAATAGAAACAGGTCAGATATTAGAACAAAAACAATCTGTTGAAGACAAAATAGGCAAAACTCTTGAAGTCACAGGTGTAGGCACAGACCTTTTTTAAAAGCCCAACTGAGCAAGAAATAATACTAAGAATCAAGAAGTGTGATTAATCAAATTTAAAAGGCTCTTGACAGCAAAGAAAATCATGAATGAAGTGAAGAGACAACCTACAGAATGGGAAAAATTTTTGCCACCTACTCTACAGACAAAGGACTAATATCTAGAATCTATAAAAAACTAAAAAAAATTTAGACTCCCCCAAATTTAAAGACCCAATTTAAAAATGGGTATCTGAAAAGAACAGATATGTCTCAAATGAATATAAATGGCCAATAAATACATAAAAATGTGTTCAACATTGCTGGCCACTCATTAAATGCAAATTAGAATCATATTGAGATTCCATTTCACTACAGAAAAAAATGGTTACCATCAAATCAACCAATAATAAATACAAGCAAAGCTGTGGAGAGAAAGGAATAATGTGATACAACTACAATGCAAGGCAGTAGGGATGTTTCTCAAAAAACCTAAAATTAGAAATTCTACTTTTTAGATATTTTCCCCAAAGAGTTAAAGATATCATACCACCTTGATCTATGCATACTGATATTTACACCAGGACAATTTAACATGACTAAAGCTTGGAAATAGCCTATATGTCCATTAATAACATTCCTCACAGAACTAGACAAATGAATAACAAAATACGGTATTCATACACAATAGAGAACTACTCTATTGTAAAGGAGAAGGATCAAGTCCTGTGCAGAAGAACGGCTGTACCTTGAAACCATAGCATTAGGTGAGG
>PVKN010030558.1:0-12704 GCA_004027915.1 Capromys pilorides
TTCCCAAAATTTCTACTATCCAGTCCCCAAGAATTCCTTATTCATTATTTTATACTTTTAGATATTTTACAATAACCCAGCCTACAACAAAATTACATCTCTCTAAACTCCCCTTTCTCAATCTTTTATTCCAATCTAGTTATCTTTTTAATTCTCTCCGGGAATTTTCTCTTCAATATTTATCCTTTCCCAACAGATACTATTCGTCCTTCTGAGCCTAGAAGCTGATGTTTTATCACATAGCAAGAGTTACCATTTTTCTCAAAGCCTTTTCTCTAAACAAATCTGCACTCAGCCTGAAAGGACATAGCAGTGGCCACAGTACTATTTGGGGCATCAAAACAGTCACTGATGTTCTGGCATTTATGCAATCAAGAAGACATTTGAGACATCCCCTCCCCCCCCAAAAAAAATCCTACCAGTCAAATCCCACTGTTCAAGGACCATCTCTGGATCAAATCAGCAACTTATGCTAGGAAAATTCACATGGATGGAGAAAGCAATATAACAGGAGCAATGTCCTGTATATGAATGTGACCTGCCACTGTTCTCATTCTAATGAGATCCACACAAACTAAAACGCACAGGAGGCACAGTTCTAGGGAGGAACTGGGAGATGGGAATATTTAGTCAGGGCCCAAGGTCACCTGTGCCACATAAAGGTATTTTTCCATATAAAATCTCATACTCATATTTCTGGGTACAGAAGCAGATGATATTTAGTTATTATACATTATTATGTCTCTAATATTTGGCCAACTTCATCTTGCCTGAAACAAAATTACAAAGAACTATAGTGGACAAAATTGAAACGAACAAAATGCCTCCCAAATTCTCAATGAGGTTTCTGAAATATAAAAATAAAAACAAAAATCTTCAATTCTGGAATTATTTTAACTATCTTGGTATCCTTTGGATTGGATTTTCACAATACATGTCCTAAAAGCCAAGCATCTTCCTAACTGGGCTCCCAGATTTCACCAGATTTTACTTTCTCAATATCTACTGCTAGGGAGCCAGAGTGGCAAGAGGCAAGACAGCCTGTAGAAACAACTACATGATCAGGTGTAGCTTCTCTGATAAACAACTCAGTCTAACAATCTGCATGGCAACTCTTCACATTTCCGATGGACAGAGAACCATCACTACATGCCACACACAGGAAATAGCAGGCAACAAGAGACAGAAAATCTAGCATTGCTGCCAATGTTGACCAGTAATAGCTAGCCACTTGATGACACATGTACTCATTCATCATATTCATTCATTCATCATTGATTTGTGAGGGCAGAGTTGTTGGTTTGCAGTGCCAAGGATTGTTGAATCCAAAGTCTTGGTACTGAGTTACATCCCAGCTCTTGTTTTGTTTTGTTTTGTTTTGTTTGTTAGAACAGAGTTTTGCTATGTAGTTCAGGATGGCCTTGAACTCACTATGTAATACAGACTGGCTTCTAACTCATGGTGATCCTCCTACCTTAGTCTTCTGAGTGCTAGGATTATAAGCATGAACTACAAAACAGCTCCAGTCCTTCTTTCACATTACATTTTGAGACAGGGTCTCAAAATTTCCCAGGGCTCAAAGTTGGCTTCATTACTGCTTTTGAGATAGTCCTACAAGGCTGGCCTTGAATTCTTGGGTTCATGTGATTTTTCATGCCTCCACCTCCTTAGTAGCTGGGATTGTAAGACATTTGATGACTTCAAATTAATAAAGCACAAAATGACAGTGATCATAATAAAGCAGCTACACTGAAGATAGTGAGGAGAAGGATGTAATTCCACAGCATCCATCAATAAAGGTAGACTAGCTTCAGCCATCTACTTTTTAGCCAGTGCTATCCAAAACAACTGTCTGTGAGGGTAGAAATGGTCTTATTATGGTAGCTCTTTGTCACCTATGGCTATTCAGCATCTGAAATATTATTAGTGACACTAAGAAACTGAATTTTGAATTTTTCAGATTGTAATTAATTTTCATTTAAAAATAACTAGCAATCACCATCTCCAACAGCACAGAAATCAATTTTATTTTACAAAGGTTCATGCTTAGAGTACTGTGAGGACCCAGTAAAATGTGGGTTGAGAAAGGGCTCGGATGGGCAGCACAAACATAGGCTGGAATCCTAGGGCCTTGTAGCAGAGATGCTCCCTGGAGACTCATATCTGGTTTATAACACTAAGTACTTCCTGCCAGTTCCAATTCAGGAGACCCTGAGCCAAGGAGTAAACAAGAGCAGTGGCTCTCCAGAGGAGGCAGATAGAAGGCCAGGGATCCATTAGTACCACATCTCTTTTGAGGACAAGAATTATGGGTAATTCCCCTCTCTGTAAAGCTAATTGTTATAACAGATACCTACTCCCTGAAATAAAAATGCTCAAGGGCCAATCTCATAATTGAAAGGAAGGCAGAGTATAATAGAATGCAAACATAAATAATGGATGAAAACAAGTAGAGAATGCCCTGCCCTCCCAAACAATTTAAAGAACCCTTTCAGACATGGAGAGACAAGATAGAAAATAACTTACTAATAAGGGGCAAAGGAACTGCCCTGGATGTCTTCAGTTTTAGTTATAGCAAAAAGAACAAAAAGGAAAATTTAACTGTTAATAATCTCCTCCTCCTTCTTGCTTCTCTTTCTCCTTTTCTTCCTCCTCCTCCTTTCAGATGGGGTCTTACCACGTTGCCCAGACTAGTCATCTGATCCTCCCAACTCAGACTCTCCAAAGAGCTAGAATTACAGGCATATGCCATGCTGCCCTGCCTAGCTTGAATAGCTTCTTATGAAACTAACTGAAATCAAAAGGTTCAACAACGAAAACCTCTTCATAATCACTTTATTCATGTGTAATTCTGTAATTCCCCCATTTCTGAAGGAATTGTCTCCCCTCACCAAATATGCAATGGCTATACTAACATTTGCCAATGACTGTTTTTCTTCCTCACTCTCAACTTCACAGTTCTAAAAGAAATCCAAAACAATGAGAAACCTGAGATTTTTGCATTCTCTCACATAATAAGACCTAACATCTCCCAGCAAGTCTCTAAAGTCTATTTACATTTGTGATTTCAAACAAAAAAATTTACATAACATGAGGCCACCACCTTCAGTGGTGGTGACACAAGGGAGTTGATTCATGTTATTGAATTTGGCAATAGACTGTCAATGATATATAGTACTTTACTTTAATTAAAACTATAAATACAAAACTTGCTGGATACATATTTTACTACCCACTGGACACACTAAGGAAAACAGACAAATGAATTTTTTATTAAAAGTCAACATGTAGCCAGGGAGATAGCTCAGTAGAATAAGTGCATACTTGGCAAGTGCAAGGTGCTGAGTTCAATCCCTGGTACCTCAAAAAAAAAAAAGTCAACATGTAGACATTCACTTTCACATCACCACAATGCATACAGTAGGAAAACAAATAGGCCAATTCCTATAAGAGGTGTAGGGATTAATTTGTCTCGAAAGACAAAAAACTGGCTAAATAGTGCCAGTCCTGGCTAGAATTTTCAATCTTAATTTGACTACTATTTAATTTCTGCCAAAACCAACAATAGAACAGATATTTGAAGAAGACAGTCTAATGGACAGGTTCATTATCCATTCTGCTAAGAGAATGCTATCTATCTATCTGCCTATCTATCTATCTATCTATCTATCTATCTATCTATATTTTAGTACTAAGTTTTAAAAAAACGAGTGCACACTAGATTTGTCCACTAAAAAAATCATAAAACTTTTTTTGTAAATCTTTGGATTTTATTCAGGGACTATATAAGGAACAGATTGCAAAAAAAGTTTCTGCTTTTTCTGAAAAATCCTTATTAAGGATATTGTCCAGTACCTGGTTTAATGTCTATAATAAAAATGCTTTTAGATCCATTATTACCAGTACCATGAAAAAGCTCCTTTCTCAGCAGACAACCAATATAATTATTGGGTTTTATTAGATGATAATTATGCAATTCATCACCATATTTCCCTTTTTCTCTTGGCTATAAGGACATTCAGATATACATTTAGTGCTTAGATCCTATAACCAAAGTAGCTAAGGTAGTTACTTGCTTTCCTCTGTTCTCCCAGAGTTTAACTTAGTTTTAATTTATATTTAAGCAGTCTTCTATAAATGTATCTTATATTATAAGCTATTTAACATCCTCTTTATTAGCAGCCCTCCCAGAAGAGTTACAGTACTGCACTACCAGCATAGCACTGAGGACTGTTATCACAACATGGTATCAGTGACGGCTCACTAGATAAGTTTCTTTCCTAAAACAGACATCCAAGGAAAGTAAAACAAGTCCTGGTAGGACACTGAGAAGTAAGGTGCAATAGTCTGATCTTATTTGTTCTTCTAAAGGTCTGCATATTAAAGGCTTAGTCCCAAGGATGGTGCTATGAGCAAGAGGAAGAACTTTTAAGAAGTAGAACCTAGTGGAAAGTTGTTAGGTGACCAGGAGTGTGCCCTTGAAAAAGACGGGCCCAAGTCCCATTCTTTCTATCTCTTTTATTTTCTGGCTATAAAATGAGCTATTTTACTCCATCATAGGTTCCTGCCAGGATATACTGACTTATCACAGGCCCAAAATGTCATAGGCAAATGATTACCATGTGAAATCTCCAGAATCAAGAGCCAAAATAATCCTTTTCTCTTTGTAAGTTAATTATCTCAGTTATTTCACAGTGTAATGGAAAGCTAACACAGAAATCATGCTATAGGAATAATGATGAAGGAATTTCTATTTCCATTATTCTCTAGAAGTAAATTTGGACCACAATGAAATTCCTGACCAGGTAGATATTAATTTTATACAGATAAGAAAACATAATAAGTTCAACTACCTACCTTTGTTTTTGACTCTCTCCAGTACCCCACACTGGTGTGCACTGAAGCACTGCTATAAATGAAGCATCTGTATACCCAGGTGGGATAGATACAGGACCATAAAGACAGCTCTAAGTGCAGAGAACAGACACATTTGCTTAAAACTGAGATTAGCTCAACTCATCCTCATTTCTCACTGAAGCCTAATATATACATAATATATTGGCAAACTTTTAAACCTTGAAGCACATAAGAGGGAAGGGGCAGGAAAAAAGAGAAACTATAAGTTTCTAGCCACTAGAATAATTGCTTTACCCACATTATTATCTTAGTTCATTTTCATAGCACTTGTATGGGGTAGGTACTCCCATCTTGTATAGGAGAAGGCATTAATTATACTGCTAATTCAACTCAACAAATGTTTACCAAATACCAAATTACCAGGCATCTTGTATCCTGCAACCCATAGTGGTCCTGGCTTAGAGTTGCCTTCAGGCTGTAGCAGAACTCAGTCTCCAACCAGTCTGTCTGACTTTACAGGCAGTTTTCCCAACACTTGACACTGCTTTATCCTCTATATCTGAGCAAAATTATGGAGATGGTGAGCCCAGAACAACCAAATGCCTAACTAGCTATCAATACCCATCTTGCCTACCCCAAGATAACTGACTGAGGTCATGCAGGAAAGTCTCTATGTGTCACAATTCTTTTGAGGCAAAGAACAGAATCGGTGCTCCAATATGGGACTAGAAGGCCCTACAAAACAGGGGTCCTTACAGCACAGCAGAGATACTGGTGGGGGCAGGTAGAATAATGGATTCCCTAGATCTCAGCCAGCTCAACTCCTTTGGCCAAAAACCCTCCTATCATTCTTTCTGCCATTCTTGGCAGGCAATAATCCATACTTCAATTACTTTGTGCCTTGATAGACTGCTGGATTGAATTTATCTAATGCTAAATTAGAATGGAGGCCACTGTGTGCAAATAGATTCCTTTCAAAATTAGTAGGAATACACATGAAATTTCCAATCAGATCCTTATCGATCATAATCAGTATGAGCCTAGTTAGGAAACTGGTAATGAATTGAAGGCCAATCAATCAGACCCATCAGTTATACAGCTTTATGTAAGGCAAGAGCAGGGTTTTTAATCTCTCCCAAAACACTACAGCATGAATGTCCCACAATGCCCAGAGATGCTGAGGTCCAGCAGCCAGCTCAACAGACCCTGATGGAGCAGCTGCTGTGCACAGGGCACCAAGCCAGACTTTGCAGTAGTACAAGGAATTGAATGATACAGCAGCTTCTGATTCAGGGGAAAGAAAAAGAAATAAGGCAAATCCATAAATTAGTGTAATGTGAAGCTTGATGTGAGCTTCATGCAAGAGGATGTGAAAGGAGGGGAAGATGAGCAAGAGCAGCTGTCACCGAAAATCCTAGAGAAGAAAATTCAGGCATACTCTGAAGGCTGGGGACAACTCTTTTTCCTTTTTCCTTGCTTTACGTTTTCTGATCACTACAGAAACATATAATTGTTACGTTTTTAAAATCATGCATTAAAGAATTATTTAATCCCCTGATAATCTCTATAATTACCGCAATTCTTCAAAGATAACCATTAACAGAGCATAGTTTCCTACTTTTTCTCTCATATACTCATTTATATTTAAACAATAACTTAAGAGTGGAATCACACTATACATATTGTTGGGGAGCATGCTTACCACCCTGAACATTACTCTGCGGTAGCATATATACTTCTACTTCATTTCTCAACAGTGTCACAGCATTCTACTGCAATAAAAATAAGTTGTTATGGGTTTTTCTAATGGTCCTGAAGACTGAACCCATACTAATGAAGTATTTACCACTGGGATACATCTCCCATTCCTTTTTCTGGAGACAGGCTGTCACCAAGTTGCCCTGGCTAGACTCAAACTTGTGATCCTCTTGTCTCAGCCTCCCAAGTAGCTGAGATTATCAATGTATGACCCAGGTCAAGCTGCATATAGTTGTCTGTTTGTTTCTTGAAGACAGGGGCTCACTACATAGTTCAGGCTGGCTTTGAACTCACTATGTAGCCCATGTGATCCATCTGCATGCTGAGATTACAGGCATACACCACCATACCTGGCTCAATATAGTTTTTGTTTTATTTTGTTTTGTTTTTTGGCTTTTTAAAAAAAAATTATTTGGTGCAGGCTTTCACTACACATCTTGGATTCGTAGTGATCCTCCTGTTTTCAGCATCCTCAGCACCGGGATTATAGGTATGCACCACCATGCCTGGTCTAGACAGCCAGCTCAGCATGCTCAGAGACAGGGCCAGTGTGGCAAGTGGTGGCAGGGATCGAACTCTAGTCCCTACACTTGCCTAAGCAGGTGCTTAGTCTGCTGAACTATCTTGCTGGACCTGTGTTTATTTTGAGGCAGAGTTTCATGGTCTGGCTATGCTGCCCACGCTGGTCTCAAACTCATGAACTCAACTGATTATATCTACTTATCCCAAGCACCTGGGATTACAAATATGTACCATCACGTCCGGCTCTCAAAATGATTTTAATAGGCAGAAATTAAGGTACAAAGCAAGGTACAAGTAGAGAAGAAAATGCTACAGGACAAAAAGCATCATGAACAACAGCAAGGAAGAAAAAAAATCTAGGAAACAGAACCAGTTTCATAACTAAAAAGTGAGATGAGTGCATAGAGGATGACAGGAGGAAGGAAGAGGTTGTGGGCTTCCCCATTCAGACTGAGAAATCAGTCTCTAGGCAATAAGCACTTTTATTTCTTCAAGGGAAAACTTCATTACCATAATAACAGTGGATTACTTAGAATATTGTGGTGGCCAATATGTATAAAATGTATCTAAGGCAGATACTTGAAGTTAGAGGAACTAGAAAAGCTATCACCATAGTTCAGAAAGAAGTCCTACATGGGAACAAGAGGGAGTAGTGGGGCAAGATACAACTCATAGGACACAGAAAAGCAAGGTAACTGAGGCTGGGCTAGGAGGAAAGAAAAGAGGGACAAGCTAGAGTTTTAACATAACTGGTGAAATGATGATGCCATTATTAAATTAAATAGAACAAACAATGTTTTGGGGAGAAATTATGCAAAATATATGCACATATATAGCAGCCAACTGAAAATACAAAATGAAGTCCAGGGGAGTAAGGATGAGGCTTGAAATACAGGCATGGAGATCATCTGTAGGCCAATAGGGACTGAAACCAGAAAGCCCTGAAGGAGAAAATGAAAACAGGAGAAACTATTCATGGCAGCCTTGATAAATGGCTACATCTAAAAATTAGAAGGAAAGAGAGTCAGGAAAGAAAGAAGAATGAACTCTAGTGAAATAACAGATGTAGACGCAATTTGTTGAATTTAGTTTCCATATAAATGAGAATTATTAAAATAACTAATGATTTTTTTTTTGTACTGGGAATTGAATTCAGGACCTTGTGCTTGCCAGGCAGGTACTGTATTGCTGAACTGTATCTCCAGCCTAATAAATGATTATATTTCTTATTTCTTCCCCTCCTCCCCAAGCCCCAGCCCATTTCTCAGGTAGCAATAAAGCAACAATACCAGCTCCAATCCAAGGAATCTGACTCCTATCTAACAGCCATGGCACTTCATTTCTAAGGTAACTTCCTGCCTCTCATCCCATATGAGGTAGGTTGGCAATGATATCTTGAAAATAACTGGGCCCTGTTATGTGGGAAGAAGAAGGTGACAAGGACATTTAAGGTTGTAAGGGCTGATGAGGGCTAAAGACCAGGCTCTTTGAAGTAATATAACAGGCTGTACAAATTGGGGGGAATCAATGAACCATGTTGGTGTGCAATTAAACATTAAGTTCTGTCAGAGAAAAGGATAAAGAAAGAGGAACTATAAGCCTATAGAAAGGAGCTTCCGGAAGTGGAAAACCCCTGGAAGCAGGTATAGTAGGCAGCTTTTTCATGGCTCAGACAAATAATTGGCATAAACAAAAAAGGAAAAGTTTATTTTGGCATAGTTTCAGACATTTCAATCTGTGGTCAGTAGCTTTCACTGCTTTTAGGCTTGTGTTGAGGCAGAAACATAATGGTAAAGAGCACAACAGAGGAAAAGCATTTCACCTCATGGCAACTATGAAGCAACTAGGAAACAGAGAGAGCAAGGAAGAGCCAGAGAGAATAGAAAGAGTCAGGGACAAGAATATACCCTTCTAGGCCATGCCCCCAGTGACCCACCTTCTCCCACCAGCCCCCTCTTTTATCAGATTCAGCTACGAACTCATTAGTGGATTAATCCTCCAATAAGTATAGGGCCCCTGTGATCTAGTGACCTTTCAAAAGGCCTACCTCTGACCACGTAAATCATTTGAGAAATACTCTAGATCTAAACTATAATAATATGTAAGGACCCTAAAGATTCTCAAAATATAGGAGGAGGAAGTGGGTTAAAGAGAACACCTTCACTTTTGTATCAAGGTCTCATATAATAAGGAAGGGAAAGATTTCCTCAAGGAAAGATTACGGGATCACCCCCTCAACCTCCCAATCCGCAACATGTGGCAAGTATGCAGCTCCTCATCTACTTCTAGGCACCTACTCTCTCCTAAGAGCCAGATGAGGCAGTTGATACCTATGTTTCCACTAAGCCCTAGAATGGTGCTGCTGCTCCAACTTCTATTCTTCATTTTCCCTTTCCATGTTGAGCAATTATTAAAATGCCTGTTGAGCTGCTACTGTGGGAGCCCAGGCTCCTCTGAAAAGATGACACAGAATCTGACCCTCGGCTTCCTGCTGCTGCTCTTCCCACAAAGGTCCTTTCACTTACTCGTTCAACAAACATTTGCTGACTGCTGACTACACGCCCTTTCCTTTTTGTCATCTCTCTGACAAAGAACAGTGAAGTGAAAAACATCATGAAACATTTTGAAAATCCAAATGATCCTGGACAGATGATTGGCTGAGAATAAAGCCTTTCTAATAAGTGATATTCCCTTCTCCCTGGGAACACATGCCCTAGTGCTCAAATGCTATAGCTCAGCTTATTCTACCTGAGAAGCACAGTGTAACCTATGGTGCCAGCTTCACCAGCTCACCCAGCTCCTGACTATAAGCTCAGTTTCTAAGGACAGCTTCAGAGACAGTATGGGAATAGTCCCAAAGAAGCCTACTTTCCATGTGTATCAACTCACACTCTTCTATCTGGGCTCCCAGCTAGACTGCCTCTACATGGCAGATGTGTCCAAGGCCACCTTTCAAAGAAGACTTGCTGTACACAGCAGGCAGCCTACAGCTTGTTTGCCTCAATTACAGCCACTTCGCTCAAAGTCATGATCTTCTAGGGCTGGTGAGATAACTCAGTGGGCTAAAGCACCTGCTTAGGCAAGCATAGGGACCTGGGTTCAATCCCTGGCACCACATGTCATACCAGCCCTGCACCCAGGGCAGGCTGAGCTGGCCACAGAGTCCACCAGGCTTTGTAGTACATGCCTGTAATCCCAGCACTGAGGAGGCTGAAAACAGGAGGATCACTATGAGTCTAAGCTATGTATTGAGACCCTATAACAACCAAATTCATTAAAAAAAAAAAAAAAAGTCATGATCTTCTAGCCAAGTCTATAACTGTGACTAACAAGATAAGTTACTTAAATGCAAATCATTTTAGCCAAATGCAAGACAATCTGAAAAAAATATTCTCTCCAAAATTCGCCACTGGAATGGTCATGGCTTCTTTGGACTTACATTATAGCTTGCATATTGACTTCTTCCTCTGTTTAATCCTGCTTCCTACCCTTCCTTTCATAAAGATTAACCCTGAGTAAATATACTATATACTTCAACTATTATCTCATCAACTGCTTCAGGAGAACTCAACACCCATCATTTACCAAAAGTTTTCAAACTTATGAAATGTTGTTACACTTTGTTGATGGCAGAACCCCAAACCCTGGTATGTTGGAACATTATCTTGGAAAATGCAGCAATAATAAATATCTCCTCTATGACTATGTAACATGTAGAAGACTCCCCAAAAGACTTTTTATGAAGAAATTAACAGTAAGCAAAGATTGAAAGTGTCTAGTACAACACACCAATCATGATTATGCCCTCTAATTAGCACACTGTACTCCTCTACTCAAATCACCAATTTACATTTACTACCCTTCCCTCAAACCTCTCATGCCCATACTCAATAAAGGCCTGGCCTACATCAGAGAGCAGACAAAAGCTATCATATGGGATCTCCCTAGCTTCCCACTTCCAAATGGACAGAGTCTACCTTTTCGAGATCTATACCTCTTATCTGCCTTCTCTCCAGAATCTTCACTTATCCTATGTACTATAGTCTTCCCATCAGTGTTTATACTTAATCTCCAGTACCTTCTTTAAAAAGATAAATTGTTTATTTCCTGTCATCTTGTTTTAAAATTCTGTATTATCATTTTTATTGTGGCTTTTTCTATTTCAAAAAAAGTTCATCAGTAGATGAACAAGCAAGTTTACCCATATAATAGTATATTCATGCAATAGCTTATTATTCAGCCATGAAAGAAAGTATACCTGCTATAAAGTCGATGATACTACATTAAGGGTCAGGGATATAAGCTCAGTGGCATAAGCACCTACCTGGCAAGCACAAGGTCCTAAGTTCAATTCCCAAGACCAAATAATTAAACAAATCAATCAATCAATAATAAACAAGCTATACTAAGTGAAAGAAGTGGGATATAAAGAGTTACATAGTATATGAGTTCATTTACATCAAATACTCCAAAAAGGAAAAATCCATAAATACAGACAAAATCTTGGTGGTAGAGAATGGGGAATAACTATTTAATAGGTATGGAGTTTTCTTTTGAGGTGAAGAAAACATTCTTTTGGATTCAGATCAGGCAGTAACTATACACGTGTTAAATGCCATTGAACCATCTGTTTTAAAATGGTTAATTTTATACTGCATGAACTTCACCTATACTAGAAACAAAAAAAGAGCCTCTCTAGACCCTCTGGGTACTGCCTTTTCTCACTCATTTCCTTTCATTTCTCTTATACTGACAGACTTCACAAGGGTAATTTACCCTTGCAGTGTCTACCTCCTCACCTCTCACTCACCCCAAGCCCACACCATCCCACTCCCACCCTGAGATGGCCACTGCTCCTTTGCACTCATCTCAGGAGATGTCTTGGTAGAGAACAGCAGAACTGACACAGAAGAGCAAAATGATAGCTCTGAAGGACCCTATTCTGACTTCCAGGATACTGCCCACCTAAGATCCACAACTCCTGCTGGAGCCTCTCCCTTGCCAAGTTCCTTTGCCATCTTATCCTCTTCTACCAACATTTCAGAACTAAAATCTCTCAAGAGGCAATCTTGGCTGTCTTCTGGGGCTCCTTACCACAGTTCCCACTGTCCCAGGTGCTATCTAGACACACATGCATGGGAATACATAAACACAGAAAGTGCACAGAAATAAAGCCAGAAGAAATTACTAGATAATGAAGCATATTGCAGAGCCTTTATAACTGAAGCAATTTTTAACTGGCACATGAACAAGCAGAACGACCAAAAGAACGAAGAGGAAAACTGAAAAGCAGATTCAAGTGTATATGGAAATCTAGTGTACAAAAGAGTAACATATCTCAAATCTGTGAGGAGAAAGAATTCTCAGTACACCTTGTGGAGGTAATTTACCAGACATACTGAAAAAGATAAAACTCACTCTATGGTTATGCCTACACATCAGAAGAAATTTAAATTAGCCAGGTATTTAAATATAAAAAAATACAACCATACAAGTGTCAAAAGAAAATACAGGTAAACTGCTCCATAACCTGGAAGAGTTAGTAGTGACCAACTCTTCTAAGTATG
>PVKN010030559.1:0-12703 GCA_004027915.1 Capromys pilorides
CTTGATATTTTCTATTTATTCAATTAGGGGACCATGAATGATGTCCTAAGAGTTACAATTTAATTTCTTTATTACATATACAAAGAAACTGAGATTAAATCTAGCAAGTGACTTGAGAAAAATAATACTGGAAGGATCATGCTGCCTTTCTACTCTATTCTAATATCCTGGCATAGAATGATATCTGCATGTTGCATCACAAGGAGGTTTATTCTATTTTTTAAATGTATTTAGTTGATATAGGGTTTCACTGCGTAGCTTGGATTCATTGTGATTCTCCTGGTTTTCAGCCTCCCCAGTGCAGGAATTGCAGGTGTGCACCACCACACCTGGTCTCGGTGGCTGACTCAGCACGCCTGGGGCAGGGGCTGGCAAGGCATGTGGTATCAGGGATCAAACCTTGCCTAAGCTCGCGTAAACAGGTACTTCAGTCTGCTGAGCTATCTCACCAGCCCAGGGAGGTAATTTGAAAGGTATTTTCTCATCCACGTGTTTCAGAGACACCGTGGACTTTACTTCTTTTTATTCATATATTTTAAGAGCCACAGATGTTTTTCTTCTCTTTTTCTGCAAGCTTTATCCCAGAATTTGATCACATTCCTCTTTGATTACTGTAGGGCAAGTAACTCATGCTAATCATAAAAGAATACACCTTTGTGCTTGCTTCAGCAGCACATCTATACTGAAATTGGAAGTTGCACTGCCGATGAGCATGGCCCCTGTGCAAAGGTGAGAGGCAAGTTCCTGGAGGCTTCCATATTTTTAAGGAAGAAAGTGAAAAAGAAAAATGTATATGTGTGTACACAAGATAATTAAGCACATTATGCAGTGAGTCTTTCTTAGTTCATTGAAAAGAAAGTTTTGTGCTTGCATTGTTGGGACCAAATAACTTGCCTTTCTATTATACTCTGAAGAAGGACTTCAAAGACAACAAATAATGCATGAACCATTGTAACTGTCCTACTAACCTCTTTTGAACTCAATTTCACTGTTACATTGATTTTTTTCTCTTTGAAATAAAAAAGAATACCCCTTCTAAGAAGTATTTGTATTTTTAGGAGATTCAGGTTATATATAATAAATTTGTTGTAGAGAATTATAGATTTATTTATTTATTTATTTATTTATTTATTTATTTATTTTCTGGTAAGGCTACCACAGAGTCCCTATATCTTCTGTAAGCTCCTTTCCTTACTGCTAGCATTTTACGTTCACAAGATGTTCTTGTCACGATTATTGGAACAATATTGATATGTGATTACTAACTGAAATCTATACTCAGATTTACTTTTTATCTAATTTCATATTTTTTTCCTGTAGATTTGCACTAGGATTACACTCTGTAGTTAGTTGTCTTCTTTTCTGAGGTTGCTCTTAAAACAGCTTCTCAAATTGTCTCTCTTTTTATGGTTTCTTACTATTTTGAGAATTAGCGGTCAGGTATTCCATAAAACCTTTTCTTCCCATCCAAGTACTAACCAGGCCTGACACTGCTTTGCTTCTGAGATCAGATGATCTCACACTCCAGGTAGTATGGCCACAGACTGTGAAATGTTTTATAATTGATAATTGAATGATAGTCTTACTATTGGACTGAACATATGGGCTTTCCTGAGGACAACTACAGGGGTCATGTCTATGTCATCATTCAAGGTTCTGTACTCTGAATATAACTTATTACAATTGGTGTTAACCTTGATGACCAAGTCAGAGTATCACTTAGGTTTCTCCACTGCGCAGTCACTCAGTTTTCACATGTTATTTGAAGCACATTAAGAATTGCATGTAGTGTGGTTGATGCATTGTGCCGATTTGAGAAGCTTAGGTTAACTGAGTGAATCAGCAGGGGGCCAGGTCCTTACTTTGTAGACATCCCGAGCCTGTGCGAGAGCAGAGCAGGGAGCTGGTGTGAGTGCCACAGCACCCTGGGGCAGGCAGCCTGCTTGCACTGTAAGGGTGCAAAAAAGGCTTGCTCACCCCTCTTCTTGCTCTTGTTGCTTTTGCTCTCTTCTGCAGCCTTGAATTGTTGCTACTCTGCCATGACACTTTGCCTTGTAGCCAGATGGTTACAGACTGAAACCCTCACAAACTGAGCTAAATAAACATTTGCTTCCTTAACTTGGAGTGCCAGGTGTTTTGTCCCAACAAGGGGAAAGAAGTAATCAAAACCTACGACTTTGCTTCACCTTCTTCAAAGCAAGACTCTACATATGTGATTTGAAATTCTGACAGTAGATGTATTCTATCTCATTTATTTATATTACTAAAGGATTATGGATTTTGCAAGATAGTTTGAAACTGCTCTCTTTTGCTGAAACTGGGGCTCCATCAGTTGACTTTCCTGTCCTTGGGACACAGCCCAAATGTCAAGGATCCTGCTGACACTGCCTCTTATTTCTGGCAATATGAGTACTCAAAGCCCTTCTTGGGTGTTCCATTCCCTGGTCCTAGAATCAACTATTTCTCAAAGCAAGCCTGGTGTCCGTTATTGGAAAAGGTATTAAAAAGCTAGATCTAGGTACTGCCTGTGTTAATTTCTATGGAAATATCATTTAACTCAGGCTCTCATCTTTGACAGAATAAAGAAAGATCCTGTTTCTGTGCACATTTTTGTAAGCATCTATGTGTATATTAAGCTAAACATGAGTTCACAGTGCTATCTGCCACTTTAACCTGTTATTGCATGTATAACTCTGGCCTTCAGTAGTTTTCTGTAACTTGTCATTGCAATGAGAGCCCTGATTTCTCATCATCTGTTATTTCATTGGTTCAATTACAGTGTAGTATACATTGTAGCACTGTTAACCTAATCCACGGAGTAAGAATGCATACTTCCTTTGACTTTAGTTTCATACGTTCCAGTTTCTTTTAAAAATCGGCAGCATTCCTCTCCTCCCCTTCAATGAAATGAGTTTTTAAATTTGTAACACAATCAGATTTTAGTCTTAGACTGTACTCTTTCCTGGAATTTTCCCAGCCTCGTAATTTTTTTTTTGAAACATTATATACCTTAAGGTTTAGTCTTTGTGCTATAAATTTTTATGGGTTGTGGCAAATGCACAAATGCCATGTAGCTATATCATTATAGTATCATAAGGAATGCTTTCACCATAAAAAGTGAAACCCTCTGTATGTGACCTATTCAGCCTTCCAGCTGTCCTCCATGATCTTTGCAACCGGTGGTCTTTCCTTATGTCCCCAGCTTGGTTTTATCCAGAATATTGCATAATTAGAACCATACAGAAGATATTCTTTTCAGATTGGTTTATTTTTCTTTTACGTATGGATTTAAGATTAATCTATATTTATGCCTGGGTTAGTGATTTTTTTTATCACTAAATATGATTTCATTGTAAGCATGCACAACAGCTTGTTTATGCATTCGCTTTTTGAAGTTCTTCCTGGATGGGTACAGTTTATACTGTTGTTGATGAAGCTGCTCTCCTGCCGCAATGTGGAGGCAAAAACTTTCAGATCAGTGGTGTCAATATATAAGTCTGTAGCCTCTGCATAGTAAGGTTTTATTCAGAGTTATAATTTCTAAAATAATTGCTGTAGGCAGCTAAATTACGTAGAAATATTATAGACAGTCAGATAGCATTAGGCCCTTAAGGAGACAAGATGGAAAACAAGGTGACTTTGCAACTGTGAAAGAGAGACACTCCCGTACGGGCCAGACCTCAAGACAGAAGAGTAAATAAATGTAGCCAAACACTTCCCTAGGAACAGACACCAGGGATTGATACTCTAAATAAGTATCAATCACCTTGAAAGAGCCCATATGGGTCACTAACCCAACTTCCAACAGGAAGAGACCCTGTTCCGTATTCATGCCCACTTGCTACGCGACTTGCTTCCTCATAGGGTATTAGATTTAATCAATTTTACCTGAGCAATGGTGCTTGTAATCTCATTGGTTGACCATAGTTTTGTCCTACCTCATGCCCACCTAAACGAGTTCCTGTTCTTCACCACCTTAGACCCGCCTCACTGCATGGTTTTACTCTATAAAAGTCCCTGGAAGAGACAGCTTCCCGAGGACCACCCACTTGGAACCCTCCCAACCCATCCCATCCCTCTCTCAGACAGGAGCTCTCTTTCCCCAATAAATATATTCTGCTCTTAACCTCTGTTTGTTCCTAAAATTCATTCTTTGGTTTTAGAGAATACAAATTTGTCCCAGATACCTTTCAGATATTTTCCCCTATATCATAATGACATTATTTTGTACACCTCTCAACAACAAATGAGAGGGGTCTGGTTGTGTGAGACACTCATTGGCAGTTGGCATTGCCATTCTTTTAGGTTTTAGCTCTTGAATAAGATTGTAGTGTTTATTTTCTTGTTTCATTTGTATTTCTTGGAGGACAAGCTATTTGATCATTGTCACACACACGCACACACACACACACACACACACACACACACATACTTATAATGTATCTTGGGTAAGGTATCTGCTCAAAACCTTTGCCCATTTTTGAAATTGGGTTTTCTTTCTTTCTTTCTTTCTTTCTTTCTTTCTTTCTTTCTTTCTTTTTTTCTTTCTTTCTTTCTTTCCTTCTCTCTCTCTCTCTCTCTCTCTCTTTCTTTCGAGAGTCCTATTTTTCTTCTTAAAAATCTTTTGTATTTTTATTTTTTTGTATTTATAGGGAAGGGTCTACAAGGTCTCACTACTAGACCAGACTGCTAGTGATCCGCCTGTTTACAGCTTCCGAAGAGCTGGGATTACAGGTGTGTGCCACTATGCCCAGTCTCAATGGCCTTTTCAGTGTGCCCCAGGGGCGCGGCGTGCACATCAGATCTGGGGATCAAACCCCTGGCCCCTGCGACTGCTTGCAGGCACTTTAATCCACCGAGCTATCAGAGTTCTGTTTATCATGCCCTGGATATAAGTTCCTTATCAAATATGAACTTGGCAAAAATTTCCTCAGTCTCGGATTTGTAATTTTCAATTTCAAGTATATTTTTCATAAAGCAGGTATAATGTTTGATACATTGTATCAATTTGAGAAGTTTAGAAGTTTAACTAAGCCACTCGGCAGGGGGCCAGGAAGGATCCTTACTTTGTAGACCTCCTCATGCTATTCAAGAGAAAGGCACCTAGGGGTATGAGGGCTACACTTGCCCAGAGACAGACTGGGTGGATTGGGCAGATTGCGCAGTGGGGGCTAGAGTGATGTGTAGTGTGCTTAAATGTAAGGGAGGAAAGGAGGCTTGCGCTGCCTCCTCTTTGCTCTCCCTGCTCTCCCTGTCTTTTGCCCCTTTGACCCATTGCCCCCCTGCTGTGCCACCTGCTTTGGAGCCAGCTGGCCTCCACTAAAGAAGCTGTGAGCCAAGTAAGCCTCCCTTCCTCAGTGCTACGCATGGGGTGTTATTTTGTGGCAGAAAGGCAACCTAATACAGTAGGGATTTTGATGTCAATAAAATCCCCTGTGTGTCGGTTTGCTCTCTTTTTCTCCCTGTGCTTCTCTTCTTTTCTTTCTTTCTTCTTTCTTTCTCTTCATTCAGTTGCTATTGTGCCAGAACTATTTGTGGAGAAGATGCTTTTTTGTCTGTTGCAACTCCTTTGTACTTTTTGCAAACTCAGTTGGCTTTGTGTGTGTGTGTGTTCATGCGTGTTCACGCGTGTGTTTATTATTATTATTTTACAATAGTTAATACATTGCATAATGTTGTTTTCATCATAGTTGTTCAGAGTACAAGGTGCAGACCTGATTTTTTATCTAAGCCTCATTAGTATGGATCTTTCTTTTATTGCACAAAGAGAAAGTAGCTGTATATGTAGTCCAATAGTCCATAACAGTAGTGGATTATCAGCTCATCTGGCTTTGTCGGAAGCTGTTGACTTAAGCCTTTTACAACTCAGCATATTAATATGGTTTTCCTTTTTATACTTCATGGTTAGACTTTTCTGCTGGATGATTAAGACCAAGATAAAGCAAGACCTATGTTACAATAACATGCAACTTTTGTATTTGACAAGGTCAGTCAGGTCCCCTCAGGATTTACCCTGAAACCATGTACTGCAGTTTGCAGAACTTTTGTCAGTGTCAGCCATCTGGATGAGTCACAGCACGTGCATATTTGGCTTTAGACCATCTGCACAACTCCACTGAGCTCTGTGTCCTTTTTTTTTTTTTTTTAATAGTACCGTGTTGTCTTCATAGTGCAGCTTTGACTTCATATGAAGTCATGAAATCCAGTGCTACTTGATTTCAGTTCTCTGTGAAGTCCAAAATAGCTCATTGATTTTGTGTCTGTCCAGTCTTTTATGTTGATGACATCTAAGTCCTTTACATACAAAGCTGATCCCAGAAGTTTCCCCTTTATAGTTTATGAGCTTTTGTACATAGGATAGAAGAACTTGTCCTTTAGGTTGTATGTGGACTTCAGGTCACACTGAATATTCCAGTTCCTCATTCCTTCATATTTAAACTTGTATCAGACCAGAAAAAAAATTAATCTCCATTTCTCAAGATTACAGTGAAGCCATGTTAGTATATTATTTTTAATTGTTCTTCTGGTTTAAATATTAATTTTAAAGATTTACTAAACCCCTTTTAGGCCTTAAAATCATCCGACAGCCCATCAGTTCTCTGGTGTCCTGCTCTGCAGGCCTACTGGATCCAGGCAGGCTCTATGCTGTTCCTTTGCAGTGCCTCCCATGGGGACTGTCTCCAGCCAAGGCTATAAGCTACAGCTCTTTAGATTGTATTCCTCCAAGCAGTGGCATTATTTCATAAAAGATTTGGAAGAAACAGAAATGAAGTACAGTTCTATGAATGGGATAAAATGTGTTGCTTTTTTTCAGCCTATACCTGTTGCAAATATTTTATGACCTTGTTCTAGGCAGCTAAATTAGATATAAATATTATAGGCAGCAGACAAGGTGACTTTGCAACTTGGGCCAGACCTCAACACAAAGGAGTAAACAAATGCAGCCACACACACTTCCCCAGGGATGGGCATCAGGGATTAAGATTCTAAACAGGTATCAATCACCTTGAAAGAGAGTCACTGACCCAAACCCCACAGGAACAGACAGTTTCCTATATTCATGCCCATTTGCTACATGATTTGCTTCCCCATTTGATTCTGATTTAATCAACTTTACCTGAGCAATGCTGCTCATAATCTCATTGGTTGGCCATAGTTTTGCCCCACCTCATGCCCACCTAGATGAGTTCCCATGATCTCCACCTTAGACCCCCCTCACTGCACAGTTTTACTCTATAAGAATTCCTAGAAGAAACAGCATCTAGGTGCAACCTGCTAAGTATCCCCTTCTGTCCCTCTCTAGGTCTCGAGCTCCCCCCCTCCCCCCCGGCCCCAAAATACACTCTGCTCTTAACCTCCATTTGTTCCTAAAATTCATTCTTCAGTTTAAGGGAACACAAACTTGTGCCAGGTACCTTTCAGGTTGGGATTTTCACTCCCCTATATCAACCTTGCCACACTGGCTGCTCTTTCTGTGCACAAAATAGCAACATACACCTTTCACACTTCAGCACCTGCCTTCTGTACCTCAACATTTGAGCTATTTCTCCATTTTATACACACACCAGTCATTACTTTGACCTGTGTGATGTTGGAGGTGAATGACCCGGCACTTGAATTCAGACCTGTGGCAGGGCCAGTCTTTGGCTCCTCATAATTACTAAGTCACAGTTATGTGACTTTCATGATGGTTTAGGTGTGTACTTCAAATTGCTTATTACCTTTATCGGAGAGAGTCTTTGCATATGCGCTATGTTTATATGTCACAGCTTTAAAGAACTGTGGGTTAGGAATATCATAATTTGTTGTGAAATAAATAGAATGTTCCTTCTTCGGCCAGGTGTTGCTTGATGTTGCTGAACTAAAATAACAAGAGGCACGGGCACGGGCCCAGCTTCTCTAAGCGGCTGTGTGACCTTAAGTAAGTCACACCTTTGTATTACCAACCACTTTCTAGATACTGTTCTGAGCACTTTATTTATATTAGCTTCTTTCTCTCCCTCACAGCAGTCTATAAGACATATATTGTTAGTAATGCAATTTTACAGTTGAGAAAACTAAGGTGCAGAACAGCTAAATAACTCTCCCGAGCCACACAGATCATTACTGGCTTCATCAGGGTGTGAAAGGAGGAAGTCTGATTCCAGCATCCACCTTCGTCACCGCAGTGCGGTGCTGCCCTTGTGTGTCCTGATTAACCGTACATCAAATCTTTATTAAAAACTATGGTAATGACGCGTGTTCTAGGAACACGGAGAAATCACGCTCTGCCCTAGGGACTTGGCGCCCTAGAGACAGTGGCTGTGCAGCTGTAGGAGAGGCAGGGCTTGGGACTATCTAGGAAGGCATCCTCTTGGGTCTCCTGTGAGATGTGCTGTGTACCATTCACCTGACACACACAGAGAAGCACCAATGTTTTGAGTCCTAGCACGCCAGAGTACAGATTAAAGTCCTTTGTTGCTTTCTTTGGGTTTAGTTTCCTCTCCCAAAAGAGAGCAAGAGTGAGCCTGGGCAATCTCCAGAGTTCCTCTGCTTTCATGTTCCTAACAATAGCCTCTAGGTCACGCTGCAGAAAATTGCAAAGTGCGAGTGACCTGGAAGGCGGATCTCATAGCTGGTGTGTGTGTTCCCTGTGCCTGACAAAGTCTGCGCCCTGTGCAATGGAGATCAAACACCAGTGCCCTGTGCATCTTTCCCCTTGTTGGCGTGGGCAACTGGGGAGATTAGATTAGGGCCCTGCAAGCTAGAAACCGCCTCCAGGCAATTTGTGTGGCTTTTATATTTATTGAGAGAGCAGGAGGCCTAGCCCAGCTCCTGCTGTATGAAGCACTGACAGGAGAATTTAAAAGGGCTGTTTCATTAATTTTGGAGGGAATTTATTGCTGACAAAAGACTGCAGTATGGATGATTGGAAGACAGCACTCCCTGAGTCTCCCCGAAGCTGGGCGCTGAGCAGGAGAGCCAGCCACCCCCGCCTGCCTGCAGGAGCTGGGGCTGCTGCAGAAAGTGGAGCAGGGAGGGAGGCGAGGGAAGCCCTTCCCAGGGGAGGGAGGAGGAGAGTAGGCCTGGCTAGGCGCCAGCCACGGCCACGCTGCAATCTCAGGACGTGAAGGACACTTAGAGGTCGCCCAGCTCCTTCTCTGGCTTGCATGGAGGGGTCCTCAGTGCGGACAGCACAACCAGTTCACCCACTTAGCAGGTGAAAAATCAGGTAGGAGAAGGCGCAGCCCCATAACTCCATCCTCTTCTTTCTTGTTCTTATTGTGGAATTAAACCTGCTTCCTAAGTGACAGTGGCAGGAAGTGTGTGGGCGGCTTTCTGTGTGTTCCCTGAGCAGCTCCGAACTTTGTTTCTTAAATAATGACAGCACCATTACATTTTTTACAGACTTCCAAGGGGGTCTAATGGGCTTGATCTCTTGCAGAGCTCCTAGCTGTGAGGGGGCCTCCCAGGCACTAAGGGGCTGTAGCAGCAGCATCTGCAAAGGCTCTGGAATAGACTTTGTACACAGGATGCTAACATGGCTTTTGTGAGGAGGCTGTGCAGTGCTCCTTTATAAAGTCTCAGTACAATTAAGGAGCTTGGTCAAGGTCCCAGAGAAAGAAAACAGCAGGGATAGGATTCTCCATCCAGCTGTAGGTTTATAACTGTTCTACAGACTTTTGGAAGTTCAGCTCCAGAATTACAGCATAAGCTTTTCTAGGAGTTTCTAAACTGGATTCTTGGAGATGGAAGAATAAATTCACCCCTCTGTGAGGAACGAGGTGAAGTGCTATGAGACCAGAAGAGGGAAAGCGATGCTGGCAGATCTCTGATCTTTCAGAGGCTGAATCGAGGCTTAGATGCATGCTGTCCACCAATACTGAGCAGCTCTCACCCTTAAGTGGTTTTTTCTCTGTGCTTCACAGGTATGAATTCTATGCATACATATTATATAGAGTAACATCCATCACATAGACATTCATATTTGCTTTTCCTATTCACTTAGATTCTTCCTATGTCAAACAAATGCCCTCTCCTGCATTTCTCCTCAGCACTGACTTGTATTTTTCCAAGTCAAACAGGTGGGAGCTATAATGAGCTACCTGGAGTGCAATGGAAAAATGACTGCATGCATAGTTTATAAGTGCCTGACTGTAGGAACTTTAATTAGAAAGTTAAATCAATTGTAGTAGATAGAGCTGTACTTAGAATACAGCTGTGCCCATTGTTTCCAATGAAGGAGTTTGTTCAAGCTGACTTTGAAGCTGAATTAGTTGAATTGTGGAGGTTGAAGGTCAGAGGAGAGAAGATATACCAGTACTCAGAAATCCTAAATGTTTTAGGAAAAACAACCTCGTGCTAAGTTGCACATTGATTAGAACAGCCGCTGAGTGGCTGTAAAGTTAGAGTGAGAATGGGCCCACTGTCTGCTGTAGCGCGGGGGATGCTCCTCAACAGGAGTCAGAGACCTGGGTCCTATTTCCTTAATTGGTTTATTCAGGATGTTTTCCATATAAGGACCTGAGTGTACTTTCCCGTAAACTGAGAAGCCTGGAATCAGTAACTAATGGACAGTGTCAATGACTGACACCTTTTAGGGCTGGCCAAATAGCTCAGTTGATTAAAACGCCTGCATAGGCAGACACAGGGGCTCCGGGGTGGGGGTGGTGGTGGTGTTGATCCAGGACCTGCTGTGCTGGCCCCATCCCTGAGACAACAACTGGGCGTGGTGGTGCACGCCTGTAATCCCAGCGCTTGGGAGGCTGAACATAGGAGGATCACTATGAGTTCCATGAACGTAGTGAGACTCTATAGATCCTGTACTAAATACATTAAAAAAAAAAAAAGAAAAACAAAACCTGACACCTTCTGAGGTAAGTCATTTTAGACTATATGTTTTCAGTGCAGGCTAATCCAGTTAGTTCTTATTTAGCAATATTCACTTTTTCGCTTTTGTGAGAGGGTGTAATGGTAGGACACAGAACAGTGTGGTGAATAAGACAGCCACTCCCTTGCGCAACCTGAGGTCTTAGCAGGGTGTTCTTAACTGTTGCGCTCTCAAATGTCCCCTTTGTTCCAGACACTAGCAGATTGTTCCCTTATCCAAAGTCAGATGCTGGATGATAAATCCATTGTGCTAAAGAGTTCAGAAGATTGAGTGACATAAAATAGAATAGCAGTAGGTCTGGCACCAATATATTACAGGGGAAATACGGTCAAAGAGGGAAATTAAATCAGGAAAGGGTGAGCTAGAACAAATTAAGCACCTCACAGGACACCAGCACCTTCCAGTGGCAAATGTAGGGTCAGGACCTTATTAAGCAAAGACCATAGACCACCCAGTTTACAGTCGTCTGTGAGTGAGTAAAATGCAGATTATAGGCCTTCAACTTGAGATCTCTAAAGTCAAAGCCTGGAAGATAGGGCTGTGTGTCCAGTAGCAATGACTTAATAAGCTGTCTGGATATTTCTTATATGCATCAGACTAAGGAATTTTATGCACTGAAAGTAACTACAAAAAATTATAATGACAATTTACACAATTTAATCATCACGACATGCATAAGTATTATTCTCAAAATCCAGAAAACCATCCTTGTGTAATGCAGCAGAGAATCCACTTATTCTCCACTCTGAGTTTGTAGAACAAGTATTGATTGGAATACCAGATAATACACGCACAATTTATTTTGCTCTATCAATGCTCTCCTATGAGAGATTATTAGAATTGAACTCTCTGATCTGTTTTCCCATTTATTGAAAGAAAATTTATTGGCCCTATAGAAAGAGAGACAAAAAAAGAAGTTAAAAGTAGAAAATATTGTGAGACAGAGAAGAGATGTGATAAATATCTTGTCTGGATAAAGCGCCATATTTTTTGTAAACATAACAGAATCTCTTTCTGTGTATCTCCAGTGATTATATGCAAAGGATTTAATTGTGCTTGGAGAAACTTATTGAGGATGAGTAGAAAAGTTTCTCAAACTCATTAATTCAGAATGAATGCAAATATATATTGCAAAAGAGCAAATAGACAATTCAAAAGATATTAAGTCATTAAGCAGTTTCTTTCAGTGAGCCCAAGAAGGGCCTGTTTTTCCCTCTTATTTTACTAAGCCATTTCTTTATTTGTTCACAAGGTGGTGCTATAAATGTGACTTTACTGCCTGAAGAGTAAAGCTTTTGCTATATATTGGAATAACTGAATGTTTAGCCCGGCCGGCTTTATGTTTTATGGTTTCTTGACAGCTAACAGTAAACTTTTTTATCAGCGATTTCCTGGTCACTTGTTACTGACCACGAAAGAAGGTACAGGAAATGACCTGGAGAGAAACTATAACATCTACTTTGGTCTTCATGCAAAGAACAAATCCCTGTCACAGTTGCCTATGTATGTATCTTCAAATAACAAATCATGAGCCATAATTCCCACAAGTATTTAAGAGTGGACTAAAATAGAACAGGAGACTTTGATATATCAGGGTGATTGTTTGACACAGCAAGACTGAAGCCAGTTTCCTTCTTTGTCATTATTTAGAACTTTATAATGTATAGAGCTATTGAATTGTATAGGAACTGGTGGTCCATAGTGATAGATTCATCAAAATTCAAGACAATCTGGGCTTTGGGAAGTTGTGTTTTGATAACAGTTGTGTTTTTGTAGGTTGAATGTCATTTGTATATTTTTTGCTCATGAGTATATATTCATTTCTGAATACTA
>PVKN010030560.1:0-12704 GCA_004027915.1 Capromys pilorides
ATCTTGTTCCCCTGTCTCTGTTCCCAGTTTAATATGTATGAGACAGTGATCAACCACAGACTTACAGAAGGTCAGTTCTCTTTAAGTTTACAAGTGTCCAGAGTTTTAGGCCAATAGTAATCCTCATCTTTCCTAAAATATGCAGTGTTTCTGGGTAATATTTGCTCACATGTTCTTAGATCTATCTTAATGTCTTAAAAATGTACCTTAACCTTTAAAGCACAGCCTATGTAGATAATTGTTAGAAGTTTTGCTCCTTCAATTATGATAGTGTAAATAGACATGAAATAGACTCGTGGATGTACACCTCACTGTTACACTGTCACTAATTCCATGTCTCCTTACTGAACTGTATATGTTCATAAATTTACACCATTTAGTTTGGTGGCTATGTTCAGTGCATTGTTGGAACTTACTGTGTGTGCTTGGTAGCTAATTTTCAAAGCATACAGATGTGAATGTGAATATCTTTTAAAATGTCTCTTTTCTTCAGTTTGTTTTTTAATTTTTTAATTTTTTTTTTAGTTCTGTTTTAGTAGAGCTTTAGAAAGACTTGTTTTTACACTCAGAAAAAAACTTGAGGAATTGTTAAATGAGTAAAATCTCATAAGCTGGCAATTATTTCCAAAGGAGTCCATGAGAGAAGAGAGGGAGAGGGGCCTGTGAGGTTGGGGGTGGCATTCAGATCGGAGTGCACCCCTCTGGAGAACGTTCTGATATACTAATTATTAAAAACATGAAAGAACTTTGAATGTGTTTAAACATTATATCCACAATTAACACCTGGCACCCAGGGACTGACACTGTCTGGTGGAGGCAAATTTGGAGGATTATAAAAAAAAAAAATCATCTCTGTTCTTTTCTTCTTTTTCTTTTTAATCTTCTTTAGAATATAAAGCACATTTTCCCAAAGATGGTCTTTGCAAGTATTATTTAAACAAGAGATTTCAGGGAAGTAGTAAACTTTTCCAATTGGTTTGGTCTTTAATACTACCTATAGGAACAGTTATTTGGATTATCATTTTAACATAATTTTTTACCCAGCAATCCTTTTGAAAGTATTGTTTGCTTAGGTTGAAATATTGAAATGCTTCCTTCTGCCTGCAGTGCAACAGATTAAAAGAGAGAAATGCAGGCAAATCAACATGTAAAATTGGGTCAGTACCTCATTAGGGGACCCTTGTGAGTTGCAGGAAGGAGAGAGGGGTGAGGAGGAGAGGGGGAAGGGAAAGGAGGGGCAGCAAATCACTGTACTTCCCTGCTTGTGGAGAGAAAGAGGATTAGGGCCCTGGGGAATGCAGGGCAGTAAGCTCCCCTGAAGAGGAAAAGAATCTAGCGTCTGTGTCAGCCTCTGTGGATCCTGAAAGTAGTCAGGGGTCACCACTGGAAGCCGAGCAGCTGGCAGTTGTAGCCTCACAGTGGTTTGGAATATGGGCGGAGCCACACTGCTGCCCTTTGGAAGGGGTCTTGGAAGGCTGTGGGCTTTAATAAATGAGTAAAAATGTGGATGAGGGTAGGGCATTGAGTGCCATTGAGTGTTGCGCAAGAACTCTGGGGACACTGTTGGTAGCACTTGGGGAATTATGCCTCAATGAGGCCCATATTTCATATTTCACATGGGACAGGCATTACAGTTATGATTATGTAATTATGGTTATATGATGATGGATATCGTATGAATGTAGTTCTGATTATATGATGTGAGCAGCCACAGTTTAAGATGAAAATGTGAAATGGAAAAAAAATGTGAAATGAGATTTTTTTTTCATTGGATGAAAGGAGGTAATATATATTTTATTTTTAAATATCCTTGATAACACATACACATCCATTGTCTTACAGAAACCAAAAAAGGATTTAGTAGCAGTTATGTTAAACATTCTGGTTTTTTTTTTTTTCTCCTTCTAGTAGGCAAGTTTCAGATGCAAATATGGTCTGATTATCGAAATTCAAATTTCTGTCACTCACCAGGAGAGAATGTGGAATGTGGCTTTGATCTGAGGGTGCTGTATGCATGGTTAACTAGCTGTGCCACCTCCCTGCTCTGTCCCCAAGAATTCTTCTAGTTTTGTCTTGAACGGGTACTAAGCATTTTCTATCCAGACTCCTTCCTGTTGTGTCACACTGGCTGGAGTTTGTCTCCGGCTCAGACGTTTTAGGATTTGAACCAGGCAGACTTATCCCACCGTGGACCTCTGTGAGGCCGAAAGAGCAGGTTGGCAGGGTGGAGAGAAGGTGCTGAGAGAGGTGCGGAACAGCTGCAGAGCTGACTCTTAGCTCCAGGACGTAACAGATCGCAGTCTCCTAATTTTTCTCTCCCTTTCATTGTGGGAGTACCACTGCCAGCCACATCTGGCTTCACTTTTGTTTTCTGAATTTAGTTTATTAATTTTGTTGTTTTAAATGTGCTTGGGGTGATCTTGGAAAGACTGATCTGAAAAGCAATCTTGACATTTCAGATAGAAACAAACCCACGACCTGAGACAAATTTTCGGAGCCCCTCAGGCATCAGCCAGAGTGTGGGGGTGCTTGCTGCTCTTCAAAGAGGTGTAATGGTGATTAGAATTGGAGGCTTTGCGGGACGATCTCGCTTGCGCTGCCATGGGGCTGTGTTGTGGAAATCGCCTGTTTTTCCTCTCTTGCCTGCAGGCTGGAGGCTCCCAGGTCATCTTTACCAACCCACTGGAGATAGTGAAGATTCGCCTGCAGGTGGCTGGGGAGATCACCACCGGGCCCAGAGTCAGTGCGCTGAACGTGCTTCGAGACTTGGGGCTTTTTGGTCTGTATAAGGTGGGTAGATGCCTCGGGCTGTCCCAGAGGTCAGTGTGTAAGAATGCAGAGCTCAGGCCTTTCCTCCTGCCCCAGTTGGGGAAGCCTTCTTGTCCCACAGGAATCCATGGCTAGAGAATCAGACAGAAATCAAAGTGAGGACATTCTGGTAAGGGCAGTGGGGTACAAAAACAGGTTCCCTTTTTGTCTGGCATCTTCACCTTTTCTGAGCTGCAGGCTTTAAAAAGCCTCAGGTCATAGCCTTTCCTGTGATGGGTTTGGGAAAAGTTTTTTGAGCTTTCTTTGGCTGGGCTTGGGACTTTACAGTAGTCATTTATTTTGTGTCAGAGTTATCTCTATTGTTATCTTCCCAGTCAGAGCTTCCCTTTGTCTTAATAATTTGACAACAGTAAAACAGTAGTTGAGTTTGGCAGGCTTCGGGTCTTTAAGAAGTTAAGTGGTAGGATTTGTCAATAATGAATTCCATTAAAACATGAACAACAGTGTACTACTGTACGTTAGCAAGATGCCAGTCAATAGATTCCTTCCCTGCAGGTCTACTCACTGCCATCATTACAGATCAGATGTAATGGAGCAGAAGCTATTATTTTTCTTAAACAAGGAAGGGCATTTCTTGCCATTCCTTTGCCTGGTATAAGGGAGAATACATAAATTTAACCACTATAAGCAACTAACTGTGTTTCCCAGAGCATCTGATTTATTTATAGCTCTGTTACTGCAGAAATGCTGAAATTTGCTTCTGTATCTGCAAGTTAGAAATTAGAAATTCTCCAGATTAGAGTCCCACAGCTGCTGGGCTCTCTGGAGACCAAGCGTCTCACTGGAGAGTTCAGTGCACACTTGCCCCCTCTGCGTGTGCATTATATTTGGAACTCTCTTTGAGAGCAGAATTTACACATGTTGCTTCTCTGTAGTTTCCTTTAGATTTCTTGGGATGTTTGTTTGTTTTGCTTATCTTTTAAGAACAGTCGGGGGGGCATGGGTGGACAGTGCGGTAGGAAAGCAATGGCCAGGGTCCACTACTTGCCTGGATTGGGAAAGCCCTGGCAGTGCAATACCGTGTGCTGCTGACTAGGCAGGGGAGGTATTCATTTTGACCTCAGTCGTGGCAACAAGCAAATTGTGTTTCTTCCCTAGGTGGTTTTCTACTCCTGTGGAAAACTCCCGCTGAAGTATTTGTCTGGGTTTTCCCCAGTCCTTTGCTATTTTGGAAATGATGAATAAAGATGGAGGGGGGAGGGAGGGAGTGACAGAGGTTGTTCTTGTTTCCTTTTTTGAGATAAGGTCTTGCCATGTTCCCCAGGTTGGCCTCAAACTCCCTATCCTCTCAGGTCTCCTCCCACGTAGCCTGATTACAGGCATGCACCCCCTTGCCCTTGTGGTGTCTCTGCCCCCTTGCTTAGAATAGTTACCCCCTCCTCCATTGCTTCTTTCTGCCACTGCAGACTCTCCACTGATACGAGTTGATAATGTTTCATTCTGGGGTCTGTCTTTGCAACTGCTATTAATTTTGGGACTTGAAGTCTACCCTCTCCTTACCCTGATTCCCTCAACTCCCTTCCCTACCAAAGCCTGAAGGCTTGAGAGTTGAATTTTTTAATACTGAAAACTGACTCTAAGGGGTGGGGAGATAGCTCCACGGCACAAGTGCCTGCCTGGCAAGTGCAAGGTTGTGAGTTCGAACTCTGGCCCCGCAAAAAAGAAAAAGAAAAAGAAAACTGACTAGTTCAATGACTACAGTTTCAGGTGTAGGTATGCAAAATTAGTCATGGAAATCTGCTACAGAGCACTGAGCGTCTAGTTAATATTGCGCTGCACTATTAAAAATTTAAGAGGGTGGAACTCATACTGACAATAAAAAAATTTGATTTTTTAAAAAATTCCTGAGTCTCGAAAGAGAAATGCTAGTACACTTTTGCCTGATAAGTCTAGGGCTCCAGGACCTAGGATCCAGTTCTCTTTTGCAAGCCTGGGGTCACGCGTGTTCCTCTGTCCCCCTGGGAACCCCCATGTCCATTTCCCCTCCACATCAGTTTCAGCGCTGTGAACTTGAGGGACACCTCAGGCTTGTCACTGCCAACCGTAGGTCCCATTTGGGCATTCCCACTGTTTACACACTGTGTTGCACTATTTCCTCCCCATGTGACAGGGTGCCAAAGCATGTTTCCTCCGAGACATTCCCTTCTCTGCAATCTATTTTCCTGTTTATGCTCATTGCAAACTACTTCTCGCTGATGAAAACGGACACGTGGGAGGTATAAATCTCCTGGCAGCTGGAGCCATGGCAGGTAACTACAGATTTTTTTTTTTAAACTAAAAGAACCCTTCTTCTGATACTTTCCCACTTTATTTCTGGAATAGTTATTGTTTGTATCTGACTTAGTTAAATATGATTGCTTTTTCTCCTTTGTGGGATGTGCTGTAATTCTGATGAGAGTTAATTACATTTGCATAATGTGGATAAACAGCTTAATGCAGCTTTGCAACTTGGAGCCAAATTAGATCTGCCTATCTAAATTGGGCATTCATCATTAGCATGTTGCTTAGCCTCCTGTGCCCCTGCAACCTTGAGGGCGGCCAAGCCCAGCATTATGGGGAAAAGTTCTCATCAAATCATTCGCTTTGCTGTACACATCATGCTGACGTGCCACTCTAGCGTTTACCTTCAGTCGTTCTGCTGTGGAGGCTCCGTGGTTTGGCTCAAACTTGAGCTTTCTTCACTTGAGCTGTTCTTCCTAGCGTAGCCCTTGAGACCCAAGGAAGCAAATCACCCCAAACTTGATTCTCGTCTAACTCTGACTCTTAGCATCTTGTTTGCTTACATCTTCTCCTCCATGCTAGGCCAAGAGCTGCTTGAGGGCCCGTTCTGTTTCACTCTGTATCCTGTCTCCCCGATGTGGCCAACTCAGTAATACTAGAAACTCAATATTATCAGTGGAATAAGTAAAAAAAAACTCTTTACCTAGTCTAGGGTACCTGATAAGGCATAGAGGAGATTCCATCTGAGATAAGAGTCAAATATAGGAAGATACCAAGGGCCTTAGTGAGGCCTTAAAATAAGGTCTCCCTCACAGGTGTAGCCTTGAGTCTGGAACGAGCCAAGCTGGGCGAACCAGTGGCCGTGGTTTTCACAGCTGGGAATTCGGCATTGAGTGCTCAGCACGGCTGGACTCATGTTCCCTACCTGGCTCTTATTTTCCAGCTTTGTTCTCTGCTGGTGACTCTGGCTGCACAGCAAGACCCCTACCTTCCTCTGAAACGTTGTGTGCTGGGTGTGGGGGAGCCCTTGGCTCCGAGCAGGTTAAGGCGGACGTACTGCTGTTCTTGCATGTGATGACAGAGGAGTGTGCAAAAGTTATATAAAAGCTCCCTCGGAGAGCTTTAAGCCCTTACTTCAGGTCCAGAAAAATTCCCTGTCCTCCAACATTTATTATTTTGGTAAAACCAGTACAGTTGCCCGCTCACCTCACCAGTGGGTGTTCATCCAGCACCTTGACTGGTCCTCAGCCAGTGTTGCTGTTCAAATGGGAACCACCATTATCCTTGTGCTCTCCAGTCGCACCAAGCAAAAAGGGAATAGACCCCACTAGAGAGGAGCATTCCAGTCATGAACAGGGATTTTGTCAGAGGTTGACAGAATGAGTGAACGCTTTGCAAGTCAGTACCGACTTCATTCTCCCAGCCATTTGCTGTCTTCCCAGAACGAGGGATGGACAGTTTGGGGGGCTGAAACTTTGCTAGCCAGTGCTGAGAACATTCTGAGTCCAGCCCCACCGGGGAGGCGGCTTGCTGAGCTCCATCCGCGGGGAGTGCAGGGCCGTAGGGAAGGGAGGGATTTGCCTCATCTCTGCTTGGAGCCCCCACGAGGCCACCACTTCCATTTGCCTGGGGATGATACAGTGGTATTTAGGGCAAATTGAATTTCATCCCCTTGGGGAAGGTTGTGTTGCTCCTTTGTGCCCTGTTTTGTTTTTTATAAGTGAAAGGTGTAGTTGTGAAATCCATCTTCTGTGTCCTGCTGCTGATCAATCTCAACATGGCCCCAGGGAGCTCAGGCAGGGCAGGGATGAAAAGGCCTTTTGTGATCATTGTTCCTTAACTGGTTGAGGGCCCTCCTTACGCCCCAGCTGTAATGACTTCTGCCATGCAAGCTCACCGTCCCCCCCCCAAGGTAGCCCTCCAACCTGTGAGCGGTTGTTAGGATTGCTTTCACCTCCCGTGGTGTGGTTGACAAGTGCCAGCAAACCAACAAAAAATCGCTACAATTTGAGGCCAGCTATGTTCGGCAGCTTATTAACTTGAGATTATCCTCTTATATTTATACATGATAATACTTGTATTTTATTAAGGGAGAAAAAAGCAGGCAAAATATTTAAATCTGAAAGAAAACACTCAGGAATTATATTGACATTGCTTCATTATTTTCCCCTCAGATTCGTGTGATGTAGAGTGATTTTCTTCAGAAGGGAAACAAAATAATTTTACCCTGATCATACTGAAGCAGGCATAGGCACTTTGGAGGACCTTTTTCAGTTAGTGCCTAGACACCAGCTGAAGGAGCTCCGTGTTCCCCTTGGGCGGGCGGGTGGTTAAAGTAGCAGGTCGTGTTGTTCGCTGTCGCAGCATTTCTAGCCTTTATGAAGTGCTCAGGATGAGTTAACTGTGTCTTCCTCCTGCAAGGTGTGCCTGCTGCTTCTCTGGTGACCCCTGCTGATGTCATCAAGACAAGACTGCAAGTCGCCGCTCGCGCCGGCCAGACGACGTACAGCGGTGTCATCGACTGTTTCAGAAAGATCCTCCGGGAAGAAGGGCCCTCAGCGTTTTGGAAGGGGACTGCAGGTAAGGGCTGAGACCCAGGGCGTGGCTGGTGGCATTAGCGTCCCGTGCCCTGAGACCCTCTGGTGGTCTGTGCCGCTGTCGTCCTGGTTCTAACACAGCCCCTTTCTTTCTCAGCTCGCGTGTTTCGATCCTCACCCCAGTTTGGGGTTACTTTGGTCACCTATGAACTTCTCCAGCGGTGGTTCTACATCGATTTTGGAGGCCTGTAAGTGCAGCTGCCCAATTCCTTTACAAAGAAATTACTAAAGCCAGAACACGTGCTTATTATGTTTACAAATAAGCTTCAAGAAAAGATTCTGAAAAGACAGTCCTTTAATGCTTTCAAAATAGTGGGCTTAAAAGTTTCAGTGTTAATGAGATTAAGACCTTAAAGAATGATATAATGTACAACTATGACATATATTATATTAGCTATTATATATTAAGCAACTATTTGGGAAACATGTAGGGAGGCAGCAAAATGCTATGAGTAATTTATTATAAGAAAATACTGAACTTTATGGAGTTAGTCCATATTATGTGGATTTTATATGACCATTTCACTAGAAGTAATGTAAATGTGTGTGGGTAATTCTCTGGTGACTTTTCTTTCAAAGATCCAAGCACTTGTGCACCCTTGATATTTCATTATTCACCGTTACTCATTATTAAATAGGGGGGTGTGTGTTGCCAAAACCACACAGTTCTTTCATAGAGTTATTTCATAGAGGTCTTGCCCATGGATGTAATCGTTGGTAGTGAGTAGGCCATGCCTCGGGCTGTGCAAAGCCTTGGGCTCACAGCTTACACTGCAGAAAAGAGAAGTTATTGAATTTGCAAGATGTGAAGTTATATCCAAAGCTAGCAATTAGCATCTTTTCAGCAGAAGACCAAATGCCATTTCTGGTTTGCATCTCATAAACCTGGGAATCCCTCTTCTGCTCAAAGGGCTTAGCTATTGAGGGAGGCATATAAAAAGGAGAACAGTAGTCTGCCTTACAGGTGCAGTTAAGATTCAGGGCTTCTGTGCTTCCATATTCTGTGAAAGTAAGAATTTAATCCATTTCTCTTTCATTTTGGCAATAACTTTTAGGAGCCTACTATTTGAAAAAGTTAGCTCTTGGGTCAGAATAAAAAAATGTATTTTCATGATTAATTTCATATATGCCTCTTATAGAAAAGTTGGAAAATAGATAGAAAGAGAAAAACTCCATAATGGTGCTACCCAAAGAATGCGCTTTCTTTTGATCCTCCCCTTGCTGTGTCTCGTCTATTTATACACATACAAGCACATATATTTGAATATGTATATGTAAATGAGCACATACATATTTGTAGCTCCCATTTCTCATCCAAATCAAATATATGAATGTGGTGCTTTCAAAGCAGTTATCTGTCACAACTAGTGCGGTGGCTGAGTGGACGAGGTGGAGGCATGTGGGTCAAGCGAAGTGTGGAGTCGCCAGGTGCCCTCCCGGCCTGCAGCACACTAACCCTGGGCTTTTTCCCGCCAACAGCAAACCCTCTGGCTCAGAACCAACACCCAAGTCACGCATCGCAGACCTTCCTCCTGCCAATCCTGATCACATCGGCGGATACAGACTCGCCACAGCCACTTTTGCTGGCATTGAGAACAAGTTTGGCCTTTACCTTCCCAAATTTAAGTCTCCTAGTGTTGCTGTGGTTCCGCCAAAGGGGGCAGTCGCAGCGGCTCCTTGATGGGGTGGGCAGCAGAGTGGCAGAGTGGCACCGCGAGGAGAGGCACAGAAGAGCAGCCTGTGATGTATCTGGTCAGCTGCATGGTGCTGGCTGAGTGGGGAGTCCAACTATTCTCTCTCTAGGACATATACATATATCTGTTTATAAAGTAATCATTTGCCCAGGGGAAAAACCACAAGGCAGTGTCAAGCTTTAGTCTTATTTGTTGAAATATTTTCTAAGCCTTGGCATGAATTAGTGTTCTAGCCCTGCTCTGCCCAGCTTGTCCTCCCAGTGACTGTACATATTGTACATCTTTGTACAGACATCTCGGCACCTCATCCCAGCCAATCCCATTTATAGAATGTAATGCAATCGGAGTGGCTTAAAATGTACAGAATGTTTTGAAAGTGTTTTATTAAGAGTCACATAAGAATAAATGTATTTAAATCTCTTCTCTTATTGGTGACTTATGAAAATAAAGTGTCAATATTGGATGTACTTAATTCCTAGTTTGTTTTCTATTCTGGAGAAAGGATTTGCTGATAAAAGACCAAATGCGAGCATGCGTCAGTGATACTGTAGAGACGTGTTGCAGTCGGCTCCTGGAGCACCGGGCTACTAACTCCTGGGGCTGATGCGTCTCTCTCTGTACTTAGAGAGTGTGTGATCCTCTTTGTTGGTCACAAAGCACTTCTGAGACAGTGCCTCTCTGCCAGTGGAAACAAGGAGGTCTCCACCATTACTTGTTCTTTTTGCTTTCTTCCTACAAAGCAAGGCAAAGGCCAAAGCCTCCCAAGAGTAAACGATGTGTTGGCCATCTCCTTTCAGATGGTTGATTCCAGCTGAAAATAAAGCACACCAAAATGTATCTGTGTAGTTGGGTTTTTCTTCACCAATGCATTGATAGTGCTTTGTGTACCAATTCACCACTGATTCTAAATGGCACATGGTCAGGTTTGCCTTCTCTCCCACCACTATAGGAAATAGTTTGGTTTGGAAAGTTCTAGGGTGGAAGGAAGGAAGAAGAAAGCAAAGCGCTTAGGCGGTGATTGTGTGGTCTAGGTCCTCAGGAGACCATGTGAAAGCTGCTTATTCCACAGGCCATTCATCAAGGGCGCGGTTACTAATTTTGACCTGAACATGCATTTCACAGCCACACCTAGGTTTTCCTGTGGATGTGATTTGATGTGGCGCTTCAGCCTTTATTTACTTTAGCAAAGTGCTCTGGGAAACGTTGCCCTTGACTGTGAGCCAGTATGGTCAGGTGTGTGTGTGTGTGTGTGTGTGTGTGTGTGCACACGCGCGTGCGTACGCAGGATCTCAAGGAGCAAGCCTGGAGATAGAGTCACTTGGCAGATGGCAAGGACCCTGTAACCAGCAGAACCTCTAAAGGCCTCGGAGAACAGAAGAATTCACTTTGAAAGCAAGTTACTTCCGAATGTATTCCATTAGTCTCAAGAGAATGGAACACATCACTGCGGGAGAGGCAGAAAATGCGAAGCCACTGCCCTGTTGTTTGCCCTGAAAAGCCCTTGCTTTACTCTATTTTTTCTTTCTTTCTTTCTTTCTTTCTTTCTTTCTTTCTTTCTTTCTTTCTTTCTTTCTTTCTTTCTTTCTTTCATGTTTGGCTGGCTCAACCTGCCCTGGGGGTGGGGCTGGCGCATCATTTGGTGCCAAGGATTGAACTGCAGTACCTGAGGTTGCCTAAGCTTGCCTAAATAGGTGCTTTAGACCGCTGAGCTATGTTGCCGACCCAAACTTCTTCTTCTTCTTTTTTTTTTTGTCTTTTTGAGACAGGGTCTCGCTGTGCTGTTCAGGCTGGCCTTGAGCTCACTTTGTAGTCCAGGCTGGTCTTGAACTCACATTGATCCTCCTGCCTCAGCCTCCCAAGTGCTGGTATTACAGGCGTGTGCCACCAAGCCCAGCTCTAAAAAGTATTTTGTATTTTAGCTCTTATGTTTAGGTTTAGGATCCCTTTAGTGTTAATTATGGTATGTGGTATGAAGAATCTACATTTATCTTGCATGTAGATATCCAAGTGTCCTAGTACTGTATCTTGAAAAGATCACCCTTCTTAGTGCTCTTATCAAAAACTAAAGATAGCTCAGCAGATTAAAGTGCTTGCTTGGGCAGACACAGGGGTCCGAGGTTCCGATCCCCAGCCTGCCATGCCGCCCTGGTCCTGGGACCTGCTGAGATACTGAGTGAGACTGGGTGTGGTGGCGCTCATCTGTAATACCAGCCAACTCTCTGGGAGGCTGAAAATAGCAGAATCACTATGAGTCCATGTGAACTCTTATTAAAATAAGAATAATAATAATAAAACCTAATTGGTTAAGGGGCTGGGAAGATAGCTCAGTGGACTAGGTGCCTACCCAGAAAGTGCAAGTACCTGGGTTTAATCCCTGATACCGCATGCCGTGCTGGTCCCTTGCCAAGTCAGCCACCAAAGCTAGATGTGATGGCACAGGCCTGTAATCGAAGTGCTGGGGAGGCTGAGTCAGGAGAATCATTACAAGTCCAAGCTGCACAGTAAGACCCTAAGTGTAATTTGTAAAAGTTTATCACAATAAAAGATGTATTTCCATTAATGTGCCTCAGACTAAAGTATTCCCCCTCGCTTCATGCATACTTTGAAAAAGAGCGGTCCTCGTGGGTCTCTGTGAGGTGCAATTGAAAGCATGGTGAATACTGTTGCCCAGATGCATCCAGTGGAAAAGGTGGACTCTGACCTTGCTGTGTCTCTGTCCTCCTTATTCTGCAGGCCTGTGCTCTGTGAGCTCTAGCTCTTTGCAAAGTCAATAGGACCATGGAAGGGGAATGTCTTGAACTGAATTGGGACATGGAGGTAGCCACCAACAGTGCAAGTAAAGACACTCAGGAAAGAGGACTCCTGAACTGCTTCAGAAAGCAACAAGGCTGGGACTGGGGAGATAGCTCAGTAGAGTAAGTGCTTGCCTGCAAGTGCAAGGTCCTGAGTTCAATCCCTGGTACTGCAATAAAATAAAATTTTTAAAAAATTAAATTTAAAAAATAAGCCAGGCATGACCTATAATCCCAGTGCTTGAGAGGCTGAGGCAGGAGGACCAGTGTGAGTTCCAGACCTGCCTGGGCTATTAAAGTGAGCTCAAGGCCAACCTGAACTGCATAGTGAGACCCTGTCTCAAAGAGATGATAAATAGATAAATAAATAAAGAAATAAATAAACAAACAAACACAAACATGGTCCAGAGAGTGGCAAGGGTGCTGGGATAAGTGTGCTCAAGTTGAGAGTGAAGATTCTGAGGGAGATTAATACAAATGTGTCTTTTACTATAATAAGATTTTTAAAATTTAAAATGTCCACTCTTTTTTAAATCACACCACAAATATCTCCTGGTATGTCATTTAATTGG
>PVKN010030561.1:0-12713 GCA_004027915.1 Capromys pilorides
CTTTTATATATTAATTGGATAATCTTCAGAAGGAATTCCCTAGCCAGGCATGGTGGCCCACACCTGTAATTACAGCACCAGGGAGGCTGAGGCAAGAGGGCTTGTCACAAGTTCAAGGTGTCTTGGTTACTTTTCTCTTGTTGCTGGGGCAAAATACCTGACACCCAAAATCAAGGAAGAAAAGATTGATATTTAGCTGGAGGTTTCAGTCCATACTGGGCTGGCTCCAAGGCAGAAAGGCACGTGGCAGAGGGCAGCAGTTCAAACAGCGAAGAGCCAAGGCAGCAGCAGAGGCTGAGGCAGCTAGCATTCAGACTATCCACCCCAGGGCAGGTGCAGCACCCATACCCATAATCCTAGTCTTGGATCATGTATTAATCGCAAACTCTAGAATCGCGCCCCAATGACTACATGAGGCTTTGGGGACAACTAGACATAAACCATAACACAAGGCCAGCCTGAGATAAACAGTGAGACCTTGTCTTGAAAGAAAGACTGACTGACAGACAGACAGGCAGGCAGGCAGGCAGGCAGGCAGGCACCAAAAGTACACGTGGGTGGCAGGTACTCCACCCCCCAGTCATACCCCAGCCCCAGAGGCCTGGCAAGGAAAGGCTCTGCTCCAGAAGGAACTCTAAAGGGTGCTTTTCCAAGAGTGATCAAAAACTTTGAGGCTTCACGACTTGCCAAGTGAGGAGCCTTCCACAGAAACAGGACCCTGTAACTTAGGAAACTGCTCTGAAGAACTGGGATGAGGGCTGTTACCATAAATATTTTCAGAAGGTAGGAGTATGTACTGTACAGCATTTCCAATTTTAGTTGTCTTCAGAACTGGAGTGATATCACTGTGAATCACAATTGAACCATACCTTAACGGGCCAAGGGCTGCGCTTCACCTAGCAGGAAGGACTGGCAGCCACGGCAGAGGCAACTCCGTGGGCTCTGCTGGCAGCACTGTCCTGGCGCATGGCCCTGAGCCAGCGGGTGTCTAAGCCAGTACAGGCAGGAAAACATGAGCTCTCAAGGCAGGCAGCCACAGGTAGACATCAGGGGATCACTCTGCTTGGGTGTTGACGATAAGCTTTAGAGACCCTGAGTGGCATTCTATGGGACAGGGTGGAACAGAAGGCTGTCAGCATGCCTGCCCCAGGCTAACCAGCTTGCATCCTCTCGGTACACCAAAAGAGAACCACAGGATGCAACTGAGAAGTGCTGGCATCTTAACTGCTGTCTCTCTGGGCAGGAAGACAGCCAAAGCCAACTGCCCTATGTTCTGTGAGTCTGCAATGATGTGATGATACGGGCCTCTGTCCACGGCCCAGCAGCACCTGGGACAACGCTGTAGACCTCTGTGCCACTTCTGTCAAATGTCTATTGTTTGCTGTCTTCTAGGCTGAATCTAATTCCTTCATAGCTTAGGAGGCAATTACCAGAGCTGCATGTCTGCTGGTAAGAGTGGAAGTGCACAGAAGGTTTTTATTGGAGATAACCCACTTTCTCATAGTAATCTTGTAAGAGCCATGCCCTCATAAGTGAGTTTTTAGTTGCAAATACGCTCAGCGAATAAAGCACTCAAGCCAAGCATGGTGGTGGCACCGCGTACCCATACCAGCACTCAGCAGGCTAAGGCAGGAGGATTGCTGTGCGTTTGAGGCCAGCCTGGGCTATGAAGTGAGACCCTGCCTCTAAAAAACCATGAAAGAAAGAAAGAAAGAAAGAAAGAAAGAAAGAAAGAAAGAAAGAAAGAAAGAAAGAAAGAAAGAAAGAAAGATTAAGTAAATATTAAAAGGCACTAATACCCTAACCTACCAAACAGCCTAGCTCAGCAACACAGCACCCTGAGGGCGCATGTCAGCTGTCTTCCCCGTGATGCAGTAGCTGGCTAGGAGCTGACACTCCAGCCACCACCAATGTCACAATAGAGGCGAGCCACACACCAGGAACCCTGGAGCATGGTTCATAGGACTATGCATGCATCCTTTTTATACCATCGTAAAGCTGAAACTCCTAAATCAACCCATTGTTAAGTTGGGGATCATCTGTACAGGAAAATGGTCAGTAATTCCTAACAGTCATGAAAGATGGGATAAGAGAAAAAAAGACACACAAACATGCAGATTCTCAACAGGGAGGAGGAAGACAAAAATCCACAAACCCACATGCTATGGACCAGCAAGAATGATTCTCGTGCAAGAAGTATGGGGCAAAGTCTGTCATTTATGTCACCTATTGTATTCAAACTCCACAAGTAGCTGTTATTACCTCCATTAAACAGATAGAAAAACTAAGGCACAGAGAGGATCTTCCACTTGTTCAAGGGACACCATGTAAAAAAATGATAAAAGAGCCATGAGTGCTGGCATAGGACTCTGGAAGGCTGAGGCAGAAGGATCACAGGTTTGAGTCCAGCCTGGAAACCCTGGCTCAAAATAAAAATGGGCTGGAGATATAAGTGCAAAGATGCTGGGCTCCATCCCCAATACTGCAACAATAAATGAAAAATAAATAAATAAATAAATAACTGTGATAAAACCCTTCAAACAGATGCTTTTTCCCCACTCTGCAGAGAAACAGCCTGATCACCAGTCCTACTACGGTAAGCCCTCCTGCTTGCTTACAAATGGGCAGAGTTCATAATCTACATTACTACTTTTGTTGTCAGCCCCAAATAATTTACCTTCTACCCTTGTAAAGACTACGACTAGGTGAATTTACAGAAAGGCCTAATTTTCTAACAATGAGAAGGCCAAAGGAGAAAACAGAAGCATGAGCATGACTCAGCTCCGAGCCCAGCAGTTGGGCACAGGGCACAGCAGCGCTAGACGGGACCAGGCCTGGGAGGAAAAGGATGTTTGGGGTTAGTGTTGTAAGATGTTTGTTTCTTCCTCAGCGGATCACCGTGGCTGTTGCCAGGGCTCCCCGACGCAGACTCCACCCGGATTTCCTGGGCATGCAAAACTTCATTTCATAACCAGTGGACAACTCTCTGTCTGAGTCTGAAGGGTAAGATCTCTTGGGCTGTCCTTCCCCTGCCCCCACTTCAAACACTTGAAGTTTCAAAGTCAACAGGAAACAGCTTGTGCAAAAGCTGAACAGGATCCTGTTTCTTCATACAAATTTCTGCTTGGAACATAGGCACCAGTGTCCGTACCAGTCTTGAAATGCACAGGGCCGCTGGCCTACATGAGGGAGGTGACAGACACCACATTCACCAAGTACAACTTCTGGCATGCACAGCACGTCAGGCTGGAACTGAAATGTTCTCATACTGTCCCACATCAGTTCTTAGTAACGCATGATGATAGGATGTGCAGACCCTGAACAAAGAACACTACTAGCCAGCAGGGACTGCGGATCATGTGGCAAGCACATGGGTCACAGTGTAAGTGAGACTGTTTTTTCTTGTGCTATACTAGTGTTTCAAATAAATTACATTGACCCAGAGTGCTTTGACTGAAGAGGCAGGAAATAGCCGGCCTCCAAACAGGGAACCAAACACCACTTGATCTTTTTTAATGTTAAGTCCAAAGCCTCACCTCTCCACACTCCCCAAAACCTGACACCTCCACATCAGAAGCCCAGTTTCCTCACTGGAAAAAAATTTCATTCCTTCCGTCAGAGTCCCCAAAGTGTCTGTAATCATACAGGGTAATGTCTTTCAAAGGTTCTCTGGTTTTCATGGATGCTGTGTGGAAATACAGCTCCCCTGTGTGCTGACAGACCGTTGCTAGGGTGAGAGCAGGACAGCACAGCCAGCAGGGTGGGCCAGGCTGGTGCCAGCACCAGAGGGCGCTGCAGTATGAGGAAATGCACCTCACACTTGGTCCTGGGAGCACACACAGCTAAATTAGAAATATTAAAGCCGGTCACACAGGGCTGGACCCTCCAAGCAGTACAGAAGCCAGGAACACATTACAACTGTGGCTGGAGTCACATGCAGCCTCAAGACAAGGATAACAAGACTATATCTACACACTTCCCCAGGGATAACTGATCATGATCCATATTCTAAACAGCATCAGTCACCTGGGGAGGACCACAACTTCCGACTTCCAGATCCATCCTTTCCAGAAAGGCCCTTGTTCTTTCCATACACACTTGCTGTGCGACTTGCTTCCCCAATAGATCGCTGTTGTTACCTAAGCTACTACACTTGTAACCTCATGGTCAGTCATAGATTTGTCCCACCTTACACCTCACCTGCCTGGTGATTTTGCTCCATGAAACTTCTTTTGGGAAGTGGGCCCTGGGCAACCCACTTTCCAGGTCTCCCCTCCTGTCTCTTTCAGGCAGGAGCATGATATTTTCTTTTCTTTCTTCTTTTTTTTTTTTGGTCTTTTTGAGACAGGGTCTTGCTATGCAATTTAGGCTGGCCTTGAGCTCACTTTTGTAGCCTAGGCTGGTCTCAAACTCACACTGATCCTCCTGCCTCAGCTTCCCAAGTGCTGGGATTACAGGTATGCACCACCACACCTGGCCTTTTTTCTTGGGAGGGGGGTACTGGGAATCAAACTCATAACCTTGTGCTTGCCAGGCAGATGTTTACGTCACTGAGGTATGTCCCTGGTCCCAAGGAGCTTTCTTTCGCCCAATAAAACTTCCTACTCTTCACCTCCATTGTTCCTCAGAATTCATCCTTTGATTTGGGGGACACAAGCTCTGCATATTGGATGTCTTGCCAGTTGGGAGTTGTATTTCTCTCATGTTGCCTAGGGGTTCGATACCATTCTTCTATCACTGCTGCTGGCCCTGGGCCTGCGCGTAAGTGGCAGAGTCCTGTGGTCTGAGCACAGCACAGTGTGGATCTAGCAGCCCTCAGACTCTCCTGTGCTTGGACCGTGGAGCATTAACCTCATCACTCAATTTGTGGACAGATGACCAGGGCTGACTCACCGCCAGGTCCTGCTGCAGTGTGGGTTCGCCTCCCTCCCCTCTGTCTCTGCCCAGCCTGTGCACCATGTTCTGCCTTGGGGCTGCTGACAACAAGGTGAAACTTCCAACACTGACCCAAAATAAAACGGCTGCCCCTTTCAGTTCACATGCTCACCTCAGGGAGGGCACGGTGACTGAAACAAAGCCTTGGAAGAAGGCTCGGGAAGCAGTGATGCACATGAGGGTGGGAGGCTGAAGGGGCCGCTGGCCCCAGGACAGAGCCCTGACGGAGCTCTGGGGTTGACCTGCACAGTTGTCCTTCACAGCCCTGTGGAAAGAGCACAGCTGGGCCTCAGTTCTGTCCACTGGGAAATAGAAATAAAATAGAAATAAAACCAGTATCTCTCTGCTGGACTCCGTGGTGCACACCTGTGATCCCAGCTACTCAAGACTGGGTAGGAGGACTGTGAAGTTTGAGGCCAGCCTGGACACTAAGCGCAGAGACCTTGACACAAAAGCAAAAGGGGTGGGGTGCAGCTCAGCCACAGCAAGAAAGGAAAGCACTCCCAGGGAGAAAGGGTGTGGGGCTCTGACCATGGCTCTGCAGGGGCCCAGCTGCTGTGTATGTCAGCAGAGCAGAACAGCCCTGGACGGTCCGGCCGAGTCCCCACCCTGGAACCGTGGCTCTGTGTCTGCTTCCAACACCACTCAGCTTGGCATCGCCCAGCTGTGAGAAGCTTCACTGCACAAACAGCACCAAGGGAAAAGCAGAGCCCTACCCAGGGCTCTCAGCGGGCCAAGTGTCCTGGGCAGACACAGGCAAATAACAGCCGCCCTTTTCTCCACTCTCTAGGCCAGTGATTTGCTGGGATTCCCATCTGTCTCCTGCTTCGGTAGGGTAGAGCACCCAGGCTTCAATCCCCAGTACCAAAAAGGAAACTTCTCCCTTCACTTACTGCAGGGTCACCTGGAATAATGCCCAGTGACAGTTAACACTACCAGCTATCATGACGACCATGTCTAGGTGATCATGCTGTATGCTGTTGGCAGCCTCTTTTTTAAAATGTATTTGATTGTTACATGGTCTCACTATGCAGCTCAGATTCATAGTGATCCTCCTGCTTTCAGCCTCCCCAACAATGGGACCACAGGTGTGCACCACTACACCAGGACTCTGTGGATGGCTCAGCCCACCCTGGGGGTGGGGCTGGTGCAGCATGTGGTGCAGGGGATCAAACCACGGTCCCTGCGCTTGTCTAAGCTTGCTATCCCACCAGCCCAGGCAGCCTTTCTTTATGCTTCTGCAGTGGGCACTTCCTGAGAATATGGGATTCCTTATGAGCTCTGTGTTAATGCTTGCACTTCAGAACTTTGCAGCCACATATTTTAAAAGTATATTCTTGAGGGCTGGGCAGGGGGTGTGGCTCAGTGGTGTGATGCCTGCCTGGCAAGAACAAGGTCCTGAGTTCGGTTACGGGTATATTCTTGGCTCTGCTACATAATGACCTCGGAAGGTCTATCTCCAGAGAAGCAAAGCAAGTCTCTCTCCTTTACGTTTACATCAGTAAGAGTAATGGCAGCAACTGCATCTACACAGACGGCCACAAAGGGACTTCCTACGAAGGAGTGACCTGGAGACTGAGGCTGCGAAGCTCCAGGACTGCAGTTTGCCTGCCGCAGGCCCAGGATAACCAGTGCTGTGGCTCCAGTCCAAGCCCTGGAGTGTAAGTTCCAGCCTGAGAGTGAAAGTCCAATGACAGCCACAGTCACCAAAGTCCCAGGCAGAAGGCAGACACTCGGCCCGGGCAGGTGGGCGGGCTTACACATCTCCCCGTTTCTGTTGTCCTCAGGCCCTTAACAGCTGGGAAGCTGCTTAGCTTCCTGGTCAGGGCAGGGTAGTTCTCCCCTCCTCCTCTCCGGATTCACCTGCTATTCAATTATTCCCACTCAGGGACACCAGGAAGTATGCTCCACCTGCCCATCCCTTGGGCCAATCCCACTTACACCTAAAGCCAAGGCATGTTGTTCTTCCATGCTACATTCCATGGCTACTACACAGCGTCTGCAGTGATGGACATTTCTAAGCTCAGGGGAAGCAAGGACAAGGTGGATTTTCCAACCTCTGCCACTGGAACACTTCCTGCTAAAGAGCTCTCAGATGCACAGGTGCCTTGGCGTCCTCAGCACATCCAAAGCCTCTCTATTTTACTTACATGTTTCTTTACTTCACTCCTACCATCTTCCATTGAGAATTATAGAACTAAAGAACTTAAAGGTGCCTTTAAGAACATACGAGAGGTGACAAGATGGCAAAACGGGAGCTAGGAGAAACAAGAAAGAAAAACCCTCACACCTCTGGGACAACAGGAAGGAAACAAAGCATTTTTATTTCATGCATGGAGGCGTGAGCTGATTTTCTGAAGCTCTGTGGGGTTAGAAGCTAACAATGACCCAACACTAAGCCAGCTCTCAAAATGATATCCCGAGACTCCAGAATAGTGAGGAACTGACTGAGAACAAAAGGAAAACATGGCACAGAGGCTGCACCCAGTTAGCAAAGTGGGGACAGAGGCTGCTTCCGGGAAGAGGGCCTAGGAAATGAGTGTAGGTCTTTTCTCTCTCTCTCTCTCTCTCTCTCTCTCTCTCTCTCTCTCTCTCTCTCTCTCTCTCTTTCTCTCTGGTACTGAGGATCAAACTCCGGAGCTTGTGCTTGCCAGGCAGACACTCATGCTGCTGAGCTATCTCCCCAGCCTTCTAAGAGGTTTCTAAGCATCAGCCCATTTCGTAGTGGCCATGGTGTCCTTTTTTAAAAAAATGTATTTGGTTGTTGCTGGGTCTTAGTATGTGGCTCAGACTCATAGTGATCTTCCTGCTTTTGGCTCCCCCAGCACTGGGATTATAGACCTGCACCACTATGCCTGGACTCTGTGGCCAGCTCAGCACACCCTGGGGGTGGGGCTGGTGCAGCATGGGGTGCCAGGGATCAAACCATGGTCCCTAGGCCTGCCTAAGCTTACCTAAGCAGGTGCTTTAGTAGGCTGGGCTGGGCTGGGCCAGTGAGATAGCTCAGCAATCTAAAGTGCCTGCTTAGGAAAGTAGGCTGGGCTATCTTGCTGACCCTATGGTGTCCTTTGATGTAGGCACTGTACCCAAACCTTTTTTGGGCAGTTGTGGGTTAGAGATAAGGTCTCAGTATATAGTGCAGGCTGGCCTTGCCTCAGTGTACCGAGTGTAAGGAATGCAGGTATGCGCCACCACATCTGGTTTACAGTCAGATCTTACAAATGAGGAAAATGAAGCCCAGCAAGATGACCTAGCTTGCCAAAGACAGAGCTAGTTGGAGCACATTTGGCCCTGCAGTCTAACTCCTGAGGCCCTCCTATCCCAGCATCTCCAGAGCTGCAATGCAGACAGAGGCCACCAATAGGAAAGCAGGCCTGGGGGCCATGGACAGTCTTTTGCAAGGCTGAAAGGGTCATGGTGGGTGGGCCAAGAAACTTAAGAGAAGAAACAGGAGCTCAGCTATGCACAAGGGAAGTCTGAACCTGAATCACAATCAGTGTGCTGTGCAGAGATTTCCAGGACGGTCCAGAAAGAACCTGGCCCAGGCTTAGGGCTTCCCAGCTTCAGAACTTTCAAAATTTCAGGTTAGACTCTGTCATAGGTAACGTCTTGTGCCTTGGTGGCTTTTAGTTTCATCTTAGCCTTTGCCTATTGAACTCAATAGCACTGCCCAGCCTCAGGTCTGATAAACAAAATCACCATGAGACACTGCCAACCACCCTGCAAGAGACAACACCACCGTCAGCTGAGGCCGGCTGCTCAGGCTGTAATCACGAGCTTGAACCTTCTCTTACAGAGTTGGGCAACGATTTCCTTCCCTAAGAGATTAGGTGGCAGCATGTGGTCCACTTGCATTAACTTGGTACAATGTCCACAACTAGATCCAGGACAAAGCACACCAGGGTTCATGGTTGTGGCCAATGATATCTCACTAGCTTCTCCAGAATTACTTCTGGGGCATGAACCTTGACTGTTCGAGTACCCTTTAATTCATTTACTTCCTCATTTTTGTAGTACTGGGCATTGAACTGAGGGCCGTACCTGTGGGGCCTGTGTTCTATCACATCCCCTGCGGGGCGCACTCTGTCCAAAGACAGGTTTGCTTAAGGCAGATTGAAGAGGCTGGGGTACTTGGGCACTTACCCTAGAGAGCTAGGTGCTGCTCCTCCACATTTTGCCTTCCCCTCAAGTGTCGGGTCAGGGTAGACACCTCAGCACCCGCCTGCTAGCCCAGACCAGGCAGGGAGGGTGAGCGTTTGAACCCAGCTGAGGCAACTCAGCAATTAGCAAGGCCCTGTCTCAAACACACAAAACAAAACAGCACAGGAGATACGTATGGCTCAGCCCAGGGCCCTGCACTCAGTCTCCAGTACTGCCAGAAGAAAGAAATGTGGAGTCAAAAAACCCGAAATTTTGCTATGTGCAGGAAAATGGATAGAGCTGGAGAACACTGTGTTGAACACAGTAAACTGGACTCAGAGACACTGCATGTTCTCCCTGCTATGCAGAATCTAAATAATTTTAAATGCCATAAAAATAAAAGGGGACTATTATTAGGCAAGAGGAAGTAAGGCAGGCTGGGTATAGTGGCACACTCCTGTAATTGGGAGGCTGAGGCAGGAGGACTGCTGGAGTTTGAGGCCAGCCTGGGCTACCTAGTGAGTTTAAGTCAGCCTGAATTACATAGTGAAACCCCATCTCAAAGAGACAAAAATGAGGCATGGGGTGGGGTGTTGTAAGGATAATAAGGGGTTGGCAACCAGGCATGGTGGCAATACCCGTAATCCCTGCACTCAGGGGGCTGTTAAGATCACTGCAAGCTCAAGACCAGCCTGAACTACACAGCAAGACTCGTCTCAAAAAAACATACAAGCAAGCAAACAGAAATACATGGGGGTGTATGATTAAAATACGCACATTGAGCCAGGAGACTGAAGCTGAGGCAGGAGGACCACAGAGCTCAAGGCCAGCCTGAACCACATACCAAAACCCTGTAGGTTGAATACATTCACTGTTGTTGAATTGTCACTGAAACTTAATATGATGGGCCAGCAAGATGGTTCAGTGGTCTAAAGCACCTGCTTAGGCAAGCTTAGGTAACTGCAGAGACTGCGGTTAGATCCCTGGCACCACATGTTGCACCAGCCCCACCCAGAGCACTCTGAGCCGGCCATAGTAAAAAAAAGAAAAAGAAACTTAATATGTTGTAAAGTTAATAAAAAGGGGAAAAAGAGTGATGTTAGTTCTTTTATCCTTGAGTTGGAACTGGCCTGTGATGGTGACAGAAACCCCTGCTCGGCCTCACAGGCTGCCTCCTCTCAGGAGGATTGCTGTCAGCACTTTGGGCTCAAGAGGCTTCAGGCATGGAGTGGCCCTGGCCACCAGAACCAGCAATCTGGAGCACTGAGGTCCCAGGGCTCTGGCCTTCATCTTAGAGCACAAAACCACCCAGCTGGCCAGGGAGACAGCTCGGCTCGGCAGCAGCGGCGCCTGTCTGGCAGGCACCAGGCCCTGAGTCTGAACCTCAGTACCAAACAAAAAAGATAACTGAGACCACCCCAGCTGAATCGAGCCAACCCACAGGACCAAGAGCAAAACCCCGCCTGCGATCCCCACTGATAGCAACAGCCACCAGGCCCCACTGGTGTGCAGGAGGCTGCGTAGTGAGACGCCGTTTGGAAAAGCCCAAAAGAAAAAGGATAGCTTTCCAGTTTTACACCATACCCTACACAGTTAGATGAATAAAGCTTTAGAGCCTTGGCCTGAAGAGCAACCTAGGCAGGACCAAGCCTCTGCCGCCACTGCTGCCACCACCACCACCACCCCTGCTGAACCTGAGCTCACCCTGTAAATGAATGCTGAGGACGACATGCAGCGTGCACCCCACCTCCCCATTGGGGAACAGGGAGGCAGACAAGGAGGTCCACCTGTGAGGACACGAACTGTGGTGGGAGGTGACGGGGCTGGGACCCTTAGGGACACAGAAATGTCATCACCAGCACAGAACAGAGCAGGCACTTACTCAGGGATACCAGGCAAGGAAGAAGCACTGGACAGCACAGGGAGTGAACATGAGATGCTTGTGTCCACCACACGAGAGCAGCATGATGAGCCGAGATCAGAACTCACACTGGCCCCACAGCCTCCCTTGGATGCCTGTGCTTCAAGTCTCATTTACAGCATCAGGGGGTCAATGTGAAATTTCCTTTGTCCAGTTTCTGAGCCCTACTAATTCCTGCTTTTGCTCAGATTGCTCTGGTCTTGGAAGTTGTCACATAATTCATACTTATGAGGTACAAGTACATTTCGATCAAGCCACTTTTTTTTTTAATGCTGGGTATCGAACTCAGGACTTTGCCTTGCCACGTAGGGGCTTATGCCACTGAGCTCTCTCCCTGGCTCAATCCACTCTTTGAAGGAAGAAGTGAAGATTAGCCACAGGTCTGGCTATGAAGACCAGACCGACCCTATTACTTTATAAAGCAATAAAATTTCACTTAACTCTTGTTTTTTTGAGACAATGTGTCTTATATAGTAGTTCAGGCTGGCTTTGAACTCACTGGGTCATGTTCACTTTAGCAGCAGATATACTAAAATTGAACTTACAACGTAGCCCAGGCTGGCTTCAAACTTGTGGTGATCACCCTGCCTCAGCCTCCCACATGCTGGGATTATAGGCGTGTGCCATCACACCTGGCCACAAAGAGCCACAGGGCAGTGAGACATGAGTTAAGAATTATGTATAGCCCTGTGCTAAATGTGCAAATCATAACTGAGTGTCTCTCCCTCTATACCCTCCCTCCTCCTTTTCTTCCTTATTCTGGGAACTGGTTCTGAGAACTGAAAGCAGGAGGCACTGAATGGTATCCCCCTTTAAAAAAAAAAATTTTTTTTTTTGCAATAGGAAATCCCTAAATTATCCAACGGGGCCTCAAACTTGGAATCCACCTGCCTCTGCCACCTGACTAGTTGTACACCACCATGCCCATCCTCCCCTGCCCATTTATAAGCAGAAAAAAGGAGAGTGGGGCATCATGGTGCACACCTACAATCTCAGCACTCAGGAGGCTGAGGCAGGAGGATCCTCACAATTTGGAGATGAGCCTGGGCTACAAAGTGGGCTCAAGGCCAGCCTGAACTGCAGAGTGAGATCCTGTTGCAAAAGACAAAAAATAAATTAAGTTTCAAAAAGTGCATTACACTTTTCGCAATGGTTCTCTTGGAGCCCCTTATTCTGTAATGGTTGAAGATAGGAATGATTTTCTAACTATCATACCAAAGAGGAAGCATGGGCTGAAAAAACTGATTAGACAAAAATCAAGAGTTGGTTGGGGTAGCACAGACCTGCAATCCCAGATACCTGGGAGGCTGAGACAGGAAGAATACTTTGAGGCCTCCCACATCTCAAAAACAAAAAAACCCTAAAAATTTCTACTTATTTAGAACTGTCAAAACTTGGAGGCAAACAGATAACCATTAATGGTGGAACCATTTCAGTTACTGCTGCTCCACAATACTGTGCAGCCCTTCAAACGGCTGAGATATGAGCATAAAGCACACGCACGCATGGGAGGCTTCAAAAGCAAGCTGCAGCCAGGCATGGTGGTGCATGCCTGTAATGCCAGCTCTCAAGAGGCAAAGGCAGGAGGATCGCTGTGAGCTCAAGGCCAGCCTGGGCTACACAGTGAGCACAAGGCCAGTCTGAACTGCATAATGAAACCCTGTCTCAAAAAGACACACAAAAAAGGCAAGTTGCAGAATAGCATGTGGTTTTCAGT
>PVKN010030562.1:0-12705 GCA_004027915.1 Capromys pilorides
TAGTTTGTAGAGATTTTAATCTATAGTCTGCTGGCTCCAAAGCAGGATGGGATGACAGGCCATGGCAGAGGAAAGAGAAAGGGAGGAGCCATGGAGGGTCTGTCCAGGCCGCACCCAGTGACGTACCTCTTCTGACCAGACCCCACCTCTCAGCAACTAAGCTGACAGTAGCACCCATAATCCAGTCACCTTCCACAAGGCTCTGCATCTAAATATATGCGGCTTTGGTGGGACATCCAGACAGAAGCTATAAACTGCACGCAAACCATAGGGTAGATAAGTGGAACAAACCATAGAACAGCATTCTAGTGTTTCAGATATTAATTGGATCCTCACCATGTCTGGAAGATTAATGAAGGCTTCCTAAAGGCAGGATGGTGGAGCTGAGATCTAAAGAGTAGAACAGATTATACCAGGGATGGAGGCGAGGAGCAGGACTTACACAGGTGATAAGAAGAGAGCTGGTGAACAAGGAGCAGACACAAGAGGAGAGTAGCGAGGAGACCAGCAGGTCCAGCTGAGTTGGGAATGTGCTCTGCTGTCTCCAGAGGGGGCACAGGCTCACTACCATCCTTTCAGAACAGATGGAGGGACCCATGTAGCAATAGTAGCAACAGAGAAGGAACCCAGTGATAGATTTATTTAGGGCAGAAAGGGGTGGCTTGGGTGATGAGTTGGGCCAAGAAGGAGAAGCACAGATAGGGGAGAGGACCATGTAGCCACCTGCACATCTGGCTCAGGCAGGGGCTGGTTTGCTACTTGCTTAAGCAGGATACTGAGGGCAAGGCAGCTCTGAGAGGACCTTCGAGTTCTGTTGGGAGAGGTTGGGTATTCTCGTTACATCTAAGAAGATGTTTCACTAGCTACTTATATATATGAATCTGGAGCTGAAAATAACATTAATGCTTTTTTGTTTTATTTTTTTTCTTTGTGACAGGGTCTCACTGTGTAGATCAGGCTGGCCTTGAACTCGTTATATAGCCCAAATTAGCCACAAATTCATGATTCTTCTGCCTCAGTCACCTAGCTTCCTATGTAATTTTTATAATATTAAAAAAAAAGAGAGAAAGCATTGCCAAGTGTGGTGGTATAAGGCTAAAATCCCAGTCCTCAAAAAGGCTGAGGCAGGAAGATGCAAGTTCCAGGAGAGCCTAAACTATATAGCATGAATTCATGTCCAGCCTGGGCTAATAGCAAAACCCTATCTCAAACATTTTTTAAATTAAAACAGCCAGACCTGCCAGGCATGGTGGCACACGCCTGTAATCCAGCACTTGGGAGGCTGAGACAGGAGGATTGGTGTGATTTTGAGACCAACCTGGGCTACAAAAGTGAGCTCAAGGCCAGCCTGAAATGCATAGCGAGACCCTGTCTCAAACAGACAAAAAAATAAATAAAACAGCCAGGCCTGGTGATACATGCCTATAATTTTAACACTGAGGAGGCTGAGGCAGAAGAATCATGATGACTCTGAGTTCTAGGCCAGTCTAGGCTACAAAGTGAGTTCAAGACCAACATAGTGAAACCCTGTCTGAAAAAACAACACAACATATTCTATCCAATGTCTGTTTAGAGGATGGTGATCTAATGTAAATTTTTCATAGTCAAATAGTAGTTCCTTATGAACAAATTGTTCTTCCAATGATGGATGACTGGGTTGTTCCTGTATTTTTACAGTTCCTTTCTATTTCCCTACTGATTTCAGGAGATTAGTGTGCTTTTTAAACAATTTTATTGATATATAACTCATATACCCTATAGTTCACTCTTATAAGGTGTTTTAGGGGAAAGTATGGTAACACACATTTCTGATCTTAGCTCCTCGGGAGGCTAAGGCTGGAGGATCACAAAGTCAAGCCATTCTTCACAACTTACCAGAGACCCTGTCCCAAAATACATTCAAGGGTTTTTGGGATGTGACTCAGCACTAGAGCTTGTACCTAGCTTTGTGAGTCACTGGGGTTCAATTCCTAGAACCACAAAAGACAAAAGAAAAAGTGTGTTCAGTGTATTCGCAGAGCTGTGTAGCTGGACTATAACCTAACACCCAACGCTGGAGCGGAAGGCAAGGCCACACTCGCTGCCAGCACCGCCGCCCCCCACCTCCACACCTGGTCTAGCAGACTGTGCTGTCTGCTCTCTGGTCCTGTGAACTTGCCTGTCCTGGCCTTTCATTTAGGTAGAAGCGCACTCTGTGTGGTTTTCCTTGATTGACTTGGCCTAGTGCTTTCAACATTAATCCATGATGTAACATTTATTGGAATTTTATTCCTTTTATGGCAGAAAACTACTTCATTGTACAGAAATGCCACATTTTGTTTGTTCTTTTATTAGCTGATGGACATCTAGGTTGTTTCTACTGTTTTAAATCTCAGTAAAGAATTGGTCCCCATGTACAGGAAGAGAGTTGCTGGGAATAATTACAGACAAGTTTTAGATTTTTATTTTCTCTATTAATTGTGTTTCCAGTTTCTTTGGCTTCTGCTATAACTTTGCTACTGCTTTTATTCTTCATACTTGATTTAAATTTACTCTTTTCCTTGTTTCCTAAAATGAAAACTTAGATTATTTATTTTAGATCATTAAATGCATTTCTAACGTATGTGTTTAATGCTATAAATTTCTACTGAATACTATGCTTTTGCTACATACTATACAAATTTTGATAGACTTATTTTCATTTTCAGAATATTTTTTCTCATGAAAAATCTTGAGTTATTTTATCTCCAAAGATTTTGGGGCTTTCCAGCTATCTTTTATTGATTTCTAGTTTTAATTTCTTTGTGGTCTAAGAACATACTTTCAAATTTGTTAAGACTCTGTTTCATGGCCCAGGATGTGGTCTTCCTTGGTGAGTGTTCTGTGACTTGAGAAAGACGTGCATTCTGGCCAGGCTCGGTGGCTCATGCCTGCAAGTCAAGTGTGGAGGCCTGGATGGGAGGTTCCTAAGCTTGAGGCCAGTCTGGGCTACACAGTCAGACCCTGGCTCTAAATAAAGCAATGGCAAGAAGAATGTACGTGCTGCTGTCGGGGAATGGAGCATTTACTGTCAGCTGAATATTATTGGTTGGTGGTGCTTTTAGCTCAACTCTACTCTTACCAGTTCTCTGCCTGCCTGCTGGATATGTCAGTTACCGATAGAGGGGTACTGAAAGTTCCTCCTGCATAGCGGGTTTATCTCTTCTCGCTGCATCCATTTGCCTCATGTGTTTGGATGCTCTGTGGTTAAGCATGTACACAGTAAGGGTAATTGTTTTCACAGTGAATTGAACGCAGTGGTTGTTTAGTTTTTGTCTTTGCATTACTAGACTAGGAAATATAAAATGTTGGTTTTTTATTTTGTTTTGTTCTTTGCGGTACTAGGTATTAAACTCAGGACCCTGCGCATGTTAGGCAGGCACTTATTTCACAGAGCTATGTCCCCAGCCCTGTTTTTACTTACTGGAGACAGGGTCTTACTATGCAGTTTGGGCTGGCCCTGTAATCACTGTTGTAGCCCCCAGGCTGGTCTACAAATTCACAGTGATCCTCCTGTCTCAATCTCCTGAGTGCTGGGCTGGGATTATAGCTCAGTGGTGTAAGCTTCTGCCTGTCAAGTACAAGATCCTGAGTTCGATCCCCAGTACTGGAAAAAAAAAAAAAAAAACTTCAATTTCTCCAAGTGCTGGGATAATAGGTGTGTGCCACCAGCCCTGGTTTTGGCAACATGGCATGCCAGGGATCAAACCCAGGTCCTTGCGCTTGCCAGGCAGGCACTTAGACTGCCAAGCTATCTCCTTGGCCCCTGCTATTGTTGTTATTTTCTTCTAAAAGATGCATCTTGATATGTTGCCCCAGCTGGCCTTGAACTCCTGGGCTCCAGTGATCTTGCCTCAGCATCCCCAGGTGCCTGGGATCACAGTCACATGTGTGTCACCATGCCCCCTGAAATATGTAATATTTTATTTTGCTTTCATGTTCTTTTCCTAATGCTCTTGCTTTTTAGATAAATTCTAGGGTTTTTCTTCCCTCTTACCATTTCTACGTAGCACTCGCTGCAGGGCTCCTCGGCTTCCATCCTGCTCTGAAGCTGCCCTGCAGCTCTGTGGATCGATATATGAGGTGTCTAAACAGGTCTCCTCACAGAGAAGGACTCAGTGCTGCAGGAGCCTCCAGTAAGAGCCAGCTGACTGGGCACTAAGGAAAAGCAAAGACCAAACCATAAAGTAGTACTGACTGGTAAAAGCCTTCGTGGAAGTCAGTCCTGGGGCTGACTGACTCCAGCTAGGTGTCCTACTGCACCAGTCTGAGGGGGAAATCCACTGGAGAAGCTGAAGTCCACATTGCTCCATGACAATGACAAGTGTCTCCCAGCCTCTCATCCTTGCCTGTCTGCTCTCTCTTTGCCCAGCACTGCTCCAGCAGGGCTTTTACTCCTGAAGGAAGTGAGAGCTGGGGATTGGCCACCCCCAGAGTCTGCTGTGCAGGAGGGTCTCCCACTGCTGAATGGTGGGCGTGCTCTCTGCTCTCAGAGCCGTGCCCGCCAGGCCCTGCACCCACCTGAGGCCAGAGCAGTTGGGAAGGTGTGCAGCACACTAGGAGAGGGCACTTCTGTGAAAGGAAGGCGTTCCCTCCTGGCCGGGGACAGCTGCCTTGTCATCGGCACTATACCTGCCATTCCCGGTGTGTGCCTGCCTCTTTCTGGGTTGCTTCCTAGGGCACTTTGCTGTGCTGCTTTTCCTTCCCTCACACTGTTCACAGGTCCTAACCCAGCCCTCACCTGTGGCTGGCCACCTAGTGCTCTGCTGAGGAAGCAGGTCCCAAGTACATGTGTGACTCTTGTCTCTGGGAAGGAGGGTCCTTAGCTGCATCCAGCTGCGTTTCAGCCTCTAGACAGAAGAAAATAAGGCTGTGAGTCCGTTTCTTTCACCAGCAAACTGAGGGGCCAGGGCTTATCTTGAGCGATTGCTGTGTGTGAGACAAGAGGGAAAGGCATTAGAAGGAGTTGGCAGGCAGGCCAGTGAGGGTGGGGCCACCTGGCAAGGCTGTTGCTGTTTTTCTTTCTGATGTTCATCTAAGGGAATGTTCTTAGCAGTAACTGATTAATACTGTACTTCCCAGCCACCCGTTAAAATTCATTTAAGTTTGACCTGAATGATTTCCACTGGTTTGTAGATTCTTGTCTTATTCTCTAATTCAAAGAAAATTACTTAATTGCCTATAATTTCAAATGCTCTTAACACCCACAAATATCCAGGGTGAAAATGAACTTTGATTAGTAGCAGCTTATTTTTGTTAATGTATTTAGCAGTTGTTTCCAAGGACTGTGGTGAACTAGCTCCATGCTTGTGGAGTCCTGGGCAGGTCACTGAGCTGTTTGGGGACACAACTGCTCGGTTCTCCCCTTGTGCCTCCTGCATCCTCCGTTATTGAATTAGCCAACACCTTTCTGTGGGTGTTATAAGACTTTATTGACTTTACATCTTACCCCTTTGACCCTCCCTTTTGATTAGTTTTGTGAGGACAGTGTCATTATCTCAGGCAGCTTTTTCAAAATCAAGACCCATTATTCTAAATTTTTGCAGTCATTCAAGTCTGCATTGCATGACCATGTAAAAAATATCTTTGGCTAGCTTGTGGTTGTGTAGACAAATTTAAAAAACTTTTTTCATTGTCATAATTTTATATGTGCAATAAATGGAAATTTTAAGAGCTCAGGAACATTTAGATGAACTCTGAAGTGAGGGAACAGATTCTAAAGCCCCTTCTGTCATCTGAGCTCTGGGGCAGATGCTCCTCTGAGCTTTGGCTTTCCTCTCCCTCCCCCCTAGGCACTGTGGTCGGTGTGGATGAGAATACTGCATTGTCCTGGCCTGTGTGTGACCAGTGCGGCAACGGGCGATTGGAGCAGAGGCTGGAAGACAGGTAAGGCCGGCCTGAAGCCCCAGGGCTCTGACTGGCAGAACAGCAGCCCAGCCCTGGGGTCCTGCAGCCCCTGCATCTCTGGTGCCCTCCCCAAGAGCCAGCCCCAGCTGAATGTGCAGGAAGGAGCCATGGGTCCGCGGAGTTTTCCAATAGGGAGTTCTGCTGAGTTCGAAGGTCCTCCTGGGCTTTTGCCCTCAGCTCTTTATTGTCAGTCAGGACAATTAAAGAAAAGGAGGCCATGGGAATGAGACCCACAGGTGCCTGCTCAGCGGTCCTTTGTGGTGGTGTGGACTTGTTCAGAGATCAGAGAGCAGCTTCTCCCAGCTTTTCTGCTAGCGCCTCCCCTGCCCAGTCACAGTTGGAGCCGGGCGTCCGTGCAGTCTGTTCCTTTGGAATTGGCTCCCTGGCTCCCAGATGGACTTTATCTTGTGACAGGAAGAAAGAGCATGCTCGTGGTTTGCCTGCTTCTTTTAATTTCTTCCCTTTTTTTCTTCCAGTACTGAGAATTGAACAAGGGCCTTTATATTAAGTTACCTCCAGGGGTGCAGCCTCTTTTTTTTGGTTTTGTTTTGTTTTTTTTTGAGATAAGATCTTGCTAAATCACTAAGCTGCCCATGTGAGGCTCAAAACTTGTAATCTTCCTGACTCAGCCTCTTGATATGCTGGCGTTCCAGGTGTGTGCCACCATAGGCAGCTAACTTCTTCAGAAGGAAAGAGCAAATGTTCTCTTGAAGCCTTTGGGTTAGCGGCCTTGTGTACACTCAAGTCATCATTGAATTGTGTAGGGAACGTAGGATGTGTGGGTTCAGTGCAAGCAATGGGGAGCAAAGACCTAGTGGCCAAACTTGCCCCAGCCTCCCATAGAACCTTGCTTTGCCTCCTGGGAGGCTGCTCCCCGCCCCACGTTAACATCACATACCTGTCTGACTGCCCAGGGTCCCCAGAACAGCCACATTCATCCCTCTCCCTCCAGACAGGCCAGCCCTTGGCTGGTCTCAGGAATTCGGTTCAGAACAAGCCGTTCCTTTCTCACTGGCACATGCATGTGTAGAGTAGAGTCCGCCCACCAGAGCTCCTCTGATGCACGCTCCCTGATGCTTCTCTTCCCCTGTATCTCCACACACCAGAGGCGCCTTTTCCTGTGGGGACTGTTCCCGGGTAGTCGCCGCTCCTGCCCTCAAGAGGCACCTGCAGGTCTTTCTGAATTGCCCCACGAGGCCCCAGTGCAGTGTGAAGGTCAAGGTAGGAGCCAGGGCATGTGAGTGGTCATCAAAGCTCCCGAGAGCACCTTTGGGAATCGGGGAGGCCCCATGTGAACACACTGCCCATTGGATTGCACTTGTTAACCTCCAGGACGGGAGCTGTTTTAGCAGGGGCACTTACTGCACTGGCAAGGTTTGACCCAGCCCCATTTCCCTGCTGTTGCAGCTGTTGCAGAGCAGTATTTCTTCACTGCTGAGGTTTGCCGCCTGCAAGGATGGGGTAAGTCGGGGGGCCTGGCCAGGTGTGCATCCCCTCCTAACCCTGAAGTAGCTCCCTCTGCCATGTATACTCAGTTATAGCAAAGCCCACCATAAAGTACTGTGCCACTTGCATACTGAAACCAGGATACAGATGCCCACTGAGGTTGGCCAGAACCTTCTGTAGGAACCTTGAAGTAGATATAGGAAAATGTTCCTACGGCCTTGACCCATGGTAACAGCGTGGAGGCTGGGACCCCACTACCACGGTTTCACAGTCATGGAACAGAATTGCCTGAGTTACATTTCAGTTTTTTGTTCCTGGATATTCCAGACCCTAAATGATTACAGACATTACTACAGCTCCTCACAACTCCTTGCCTGCCTCAGGAGTTACTGCAATAAAGCTTGGCAAAGCTGGTGTGCTCCTCTGAGAAAACAGTCACTGAAGTATTTAATTTTGGGCCAAAGATAGTTTCTGTCTTGTGAATGCCTTCATAAATGGGACCTTTCTTTAATGTGCCACCGATTAAAAGCATTATGCGTAGCTTGAATTACTAAATTACTAAACCAGGAGAAGGGTACCAGGAACCCAGGCACTAGGGTTGTGGGTAGGAGCCAGGTTAAGAGGTGTCTGTCACGGGGTCCACATGCAGGGGCCGACCTGGGCCAGCCTCCTGGGATGTGGGCACAGGGAAGGCTGATCATCCCTTGAACGACTATAGCCCATTAAGCAGGATCTTCCTAATGGTCCTCGTGGACATGTGCAAGCTCTCATTCTACCCGGAGCATGGGCTGATTTCACCCTCTCTGTGTGGCTCCTCCCCAGGCCTGGCCTGGGCCCTGCAGCCCTGCGCTCAGTGGGACATCAGCCCTGCCTCACCAAGCACTGCCCTCTTTCACGTAGGCCATGGCTATCTGTTTGGATTAAACTGGAATGTGGATAAACCATGGACAGAATCTTTGAGCATCACTGGTCTAAGCCACAGTTCTAAATCCCCGCCCAAAGCAGCATCATTTGGAGAGCTCTGAAGAGAGTTTCTGTCCCCTGTAAGATTAAGCCCCCAGCTTTATAGCCCTTGATGACTCTGTGATCCAGTTTGGACCCTTTGTCTGAGCTGCCTGCCTGCTGCCACTGCACAAGTAGGGATGGAGGCAGACTGGCCTGGAGGAGGGCGCATTCGCAAGTGTTTCCTGATTGTGCAAAAGTTAGCAATCAGCATGAACTGAGCGCCAAGCTCACCACCCTCTCACATATGTCCCTGTTCAGCCCCCCATCCCCACCCCCATCTCAGGGGCAAGATCCTCCTGCCGTTAGGGAGCAGGAGGCTCACCCCAGGGAGAGCTCACAAAGGCAGGGTCGTTGTGAACCCTACCAGCTGGCAAGTTGGGCGGCCCACATGGGGACCCATGATGGGGATTTAAGGACGCACCCATGCTGAGTAGGTGATGAGACAGCCATACCTGTTGGCTGACTTCTGGCTGAGTGACCACCCAAGGCTGAGAAGTTGGAGGTTTCTAAGGTTGGTGTTGGTTTCTGAGGGATTGGGCAAATGCTACAGATGGGAGATCAGGGATTTCAGGGAACAGAACTCTGGAGAATGTTAAGAAACAGCTGTAGAAACACCTGCTTGAGAACTCCTAACGAACTCAAACCTCACACCTAATCTGGGCATGGTGGCACATTCCTGTAATCCAAGCACTTAGGAGGCTGAGGCAGGAGAATCACTATAAGTTTGAGGCCAGCTTGGACTCCATAGTGAGTCTAAAGCCAGTCTGAACTACAGAAGTAAGATTCTATCTCAGAAAAAATAAAATAAAATAAACCCCACACCTGAACAAACTAAAACCAAGGACCGCTTGGTGTGGCACACAGCTCACACACTGATCTGGCTGCATATTTTTCGGGTGAGAACTGGGCACTGCAGGCTGGTGATCTCTGGGCCCCTTCAGACTCCCAGGAAGGCAGCCTGGTACCTCCTCCAGGAAGCCTGCGGTGATGGGCAGTGCTATGCATGCCTGCAGATCCCAACCCTCATTTAGAGACCTGGAGACCAGGAAACCCTGGCAAGGTCCTCCCGCCTCCCTGTGGTTTCACTGGCTGAGGTGCCATGTTCCTCTCACATGTTTCATTTCTCAGCTAGAATGTTACCATAGGTAAAGCCCTGCTTGTGAAGAACTCAGAGGAAATGTGAACGTGCGTGCCCAGGTGTGCATGTGTGCACGTGCTTGTGTGTGCACACACGTCTGTGCTGTGTGACGGGGCGAAGGGTGCCATACCCCCCAGGGTGCCCTGGGCTGAGAGCTCAGCCTCATGCCCCGAGCTGTGCACTCAGTACAGCTCTAGGGAAGCGCCTTTCCTCCCCAGCTGTGCTTGCCATGGCTACTCAGGCCTCTGCATCTGGCTTGGAAAAGAGCTGGCAGAAGGTGGCTGTCAAAATGCCTGCACACAGCCCTGACGAGCACTTCACCCATATGGCTTATGTCAGTTTTGGAGTGAGAGTGCATTTACTAAAACCCAAAAGAATTAAGTTCAGACTTTCTGCAAGAACCTGGCTCTGGAGCAAACACACCGTTTCCAGTTAGGATGCGTGAGCATTGAGATGCTGTCGCTGTTGTGTGGTCAGGTCAAGCTGCAGATGTAAAAACAAAAGGTTGTCATTCATATCATTTTCAATCACTTCGTTTTTTTGTTTTTTTTTTTTTGCGGAACCGGGGATTGAACTCAGACCCTTACACTTGCCAGACAAGTGCTTATTCTACTGAGCTATCTCCCCAGCTCCATATCATTTCTTAATGCAACATTACTGTGATGAATTTAGGGTTTATTCCCTTTCAGGGGAAAGAAAAATGAAGGAGCTATGCATATTGTACACATTTCATGCATGTGCAAATCCATGTTCATATGAACAGTGTGTGTGAATCGGCTGGCACCGTTGTTGCAACTGCATCTTAATTCTCCCCAAATATGAAAGATGTATAATTTGAACTCCATGTATAGGAGATGGAGCCAAACCTAACATTATAAGTAGAATTTTTTTCCACTAATACTGAAATTGAAACTAGAATCTTTTCACTGGGTTATGCTTCCAGCCCATTTATTTTTAAATGTTGAAACAAGGTCTCACCAAGTTGTCCCAGATGGGTTTGAACTTGCAGTCCTCTGGCCTCATCCTCCCACAAGAACATGCCTCCACACCTGAAGTCAGAGTTCTTGAGTTTTAACTCAGAATAGCATAGGCATGCATGGCCCAAACCTTCATGCGCACACAACATAGCAGGCTAGCTGAAAGAGTAATTGCCCAGCTTTCCTGTACCCTCCCAACAGTGAATGGTGACCCTTCCTTCTACGGAATGGCACCCTCCCTCCAGACCTGCAGCCTCAAGGCTGTGCTGTTCACTGCCAGCTTGCATTGTCAGGCTCACAGTGAACCCATAATGAGCAGATGAGTGAGTGGCCATGGACTCCCCATCCTGGCGACATGGAGCACGAAGGGAGACCCTCTGCTCCAACTTCTCTTCGGTCTTGACCAGCAAGTCTGACCCTCACCTTCCCCATTAAATGATCCTGTTAAGGTTTTTGTTTTTTGTTTTTTGTTTTTGTTTTTAACTGAAGAAGCCAGAAATCCTTACAAATAGCAGTAAGTAGACTAAGTATTTCACACCTTGCCTGTAGGACAGGCGGGGAAATGAAACCAGGGAAAGTGAGTTGGCATCAGTCACGTTCATGTCCCACACTGATCCCTGATATTTATTGCTACAAAGCAAATCATCTCAAAACTTAGTGGTTTCAGTATTGGTCTATTCACATAGACCCACAGTTTGGGCAGGACTCCAGCAGGACACCCCATCTTGGCTCCCCCTGGACATCAGGTGATGCCCCCTGGAGGGCTGGGCTCACAAGCACTCATCCCTGGCCAGAGCTCTGACTGAACCTCTTGTAGCCCACATCTGAGTACCTAGAGAGCCACACCAAACCCTGGCATCTTTCCTAACCAAGCATTGGACAGTCTCTTACGCTGTACCTCATTCTGCAAGAGTTAATCACTGAAGGCAGCGAGACCCCTTGTTGATGAGAAGGGCCCAGGAGTCATAGACTGTCCTGGCCACATCTCCTGGCTTCTCCAGCTTCCATGTCTGTGGGCATGGTACACCAGTGGCAGAAGGGACGAGCACTGGTACGTAACTGTGCAGACTGTCGTGGAGATTCTGAGATGTCTCCACAGCTAGAGCGTCAGGCGCCCAGGAGCCCAGAGCTGTTGGTCCCAGGTTTGTGCACTTTCAAACCCCGCTCTCCAACACGGATGCTCTACAGTTTGATGCCTAGAGGCCAAATCAGAGTACAGCCTTGGTGGGGATGGGAACCCCTCACCCCATGAAATACCTGTGTTCTCACCCAGAGATGGAACTGCCCATGTTGAAGGAAAGCTTAGTCTCATAATTACAACACAGAAAGCGGCATTCAGCCCAGCTGGACTCAAGAACAAAGATCCTACTGAAGAGGGAAGTTTGGGGCGAAGTACCAGGAAATCCTCTGACCGGAAGCATTGCTAGATTGGAGAAGTGTCCTGAAGGAAGTGGGAGACAGCTGAGAGCCACATACCCAGCCCAGCCTGTGCACATCTTGTCCCCAGGGCTGTTCCTAGGTCAGCTCTTTGTGGCATCCACTAAAACACTGATATTTTACATAATATATACATGAAAACCACTCAGTTATCACAATATAGGATTTCCTTCATTTTCCCTAGGAAGGGGGAATTTTGTAGGCAGCACTTTATCTCTCCCCCCCACTTGCCAAAAAAACCCTCACTAACTGAGCCGGGAAGGTCAGAGTCTGGGGAAAGGGCCTCTGCTCTGGCCTGTCCCCGTTCTGTGGTAGGGAACAGAATGTCCAGGGCTAACTTTATTTGCTTTAACCAGCATGCCTTTATCGCTGCAGCATTACGACGTGAAGAGCTTCCTCGGAAAGGAGGTGGGGTTGTTCAGTTGTTTTGTCCTGTCTGTAACCACCCACCCAACTGGCTCTATCGGATTGGAGGAAATTGAACTTCTGAGCGCAGGAGGAGCTCGGGAGGACCGCCCGCCCTGACCCAAGGATCTGTGAACTTTGCAAGGGTGACAGTGGGGGGCTGTTGGGGTAGTTATTTGTTAACCATGCACAAAGCAAATAGATTTTATGATCTTAAAATAAAAGTTTAACTTTTCTGGGGCAAATTTAAGATGGTTTTTTAAATTCTACATTAAATTTCTTTCCTATTTTTTATTACCTTTTTTTAAGATTCACAAGAAACATCTTTCTAAAGGTCAACTCAGCCCGGGTCTTTATCATATATTTGTCTTA
>PVKN010030563.1:0-12703 GCA_004027915.1 Capromys pilorides
AGGAATCAATCTCAGGACCTTGCATTTTCTGCATCCTCAACCCTTATAATTTTTATTATTATTTTTTTTAGAAGAGTGACTTAAATACAAAATGCATTTGGAAGAGTTAAAAAAACTAAGGTTTACTGAAAGTGTTAATGTTTGTTTGACCAATCTTATATACCTATATCTATTAATCTAAACAGATTTGATGATGAAAATATGTAATACAGGGACTGGGGAGATGGCTCAGTAGAATAAGTGCTTGCCTGGCAAGTGTAAGGGCCTGAGTTCCATTCCTGGTTCCACAAAAAAAAAAAAGAAAAAAGAAAAAAAATATGTAATACAACCGTTGTTAAATTTTTCTTGTTTTGAAAATCCTGTACTATATGTACTATTGCTTGTTAATGTTTTCCTATCTTTGTTTCTGCTATTTTTACTCTTTAAAATAAAATCTAATAAGATTTTAAAAAATAATAATGAAATTATAAAAAAAGGAAAAAAAAAAAAGACTTTACCTTGTCTCTCCCCCCGGTTTTGGAGAGCAAGAATTCAGTCAGAAGATAGATATCTGATTTCTTCATGGGGTGGGACTAGATGGGGTGAGCTGACAAGGGAAGAAGACAAAATCTGTCATCTGGAACTGCAGAGACCTGTGCCCTTCTCTCAACTGAAGGTCTAGTTAATATAGGTCATCTATCACTTGTCTATGTCAACTTCAGAGCCTTCCACCAACACTGGCTCCTACTAGCAAATGGCCTTTCTTCAAGTCATCATCATGCATAGAATTAATATTCTTGATTTGCATCTTGGTAAAGTGAGATGGAGAGGGCTTACATAGCCAGACCGGCCAATAATCAAACATAAAAAAATGTGAGAAAAGAGATCTTTGTCTTCCAAATCCCCTGCTTAAACTCCAAAACAGCATGTACGGTGTAACCACTGATGTACCAGCTTAGTCAGAGGACTGTTCTGAAGGGGAAGGCACCCAGTGATGGTGGCTAAGTGGCTGACTTCTACAGGGACACTGGGTAGAACATCCAGTAGTTTTTCAGTGACCAAGAATTGGGGACAGGGCACTGTGCCTAGGGAAGGGGAGGGGAGCAAAAGCTTGGACTGTTTTACTGGAAAGTTCCAGTCCTTGTTAAGGAATCTTTAAGATAATAGCTCTTTTGACTGGCTGCTCAGCGTTTTCTCTGTGAAGTAGTAGTGGTGGTTGGCTGGGAGAAATGTGGAGAAAGCCGGGTGGTCAGGGGGTCAAAAGCCACATGACAGGGCTGATTAACAAGCAGGCTTTGTGTGCAGTGGCAGAGGGGACACCTGCAGAGCTGTGGGACAGGTTTGCCCGGTGGGGGTGGTGTGAATTGGAAAACAGCTCCCAAAGATGTATGAAAGCATAAAAGCACACACACACTGTATACTTGTGAGATGAGGAATTGTAGAGTTTTAGCTCCAATATCCTTTAAATAAATCTTTCATTATCTAATATTCTCACCAAGGTCAGCATCACAAGATGCCTGGGAGAGGACTCACAGCCAGGCTGTTTTGATCACAAAGGAATTTGCTTTCAAACAGAGATGTATTCTTTAAAACAATACACCAAATGCCACATCCCTTCCAACAAAGATGACTAAGACAGGGGAGATGACAGCAGTGCTCCCCCTCGCAAGGTCCCACAGAGCTTGAGTCCAGAAGGGAAATAAATGTGACTTTCATATTCGTGCAGTCACTGTGTCCCAGAAAGAACAGGCATCACAGCGCCTTTGTATTGTCAGGGCTCACCTGCAGATCCTCCTCCTGAGGCTCTGATGCAGTTCCACCTGCCCTTGGCAGATTCGCATCAGTACCAGCAGCCAGCAGGTGCCCTGTAGGTGGCTTTCAGAGAGTGGTGAGCAAAAAGAAAACCCTATGCCTTCCATGGCCAATCAGCACAGCCAGATTTGTGCTGGATGGCTATAAATCTCACTTATTGAGATTTCCCTAAAATCAATTTCTAGTCTTGGTCAATATCAATTGTGTGACCACTTTATGTTACATGCCTGCTAAGACTGGTAAATTGCCAGGTAGATCAGCACTTGAATTTGGTTTTGGCAGGGACTTGGAAAGAACTAAGCAAGGGTCTCCTTGCTGTCCCTTCCTTTGTAAAAGTCTTCCCCAATGCTGGGTGCTGAATTGGATTTCACTTCTTGGTGCTTTTATTGGCTTCCATTTCTTTGTCTATAAAGTGAGATGTGGATCATCCTCAGCGGACTGTTTTGAAAGGTAAAGAAGCAAGGTAATGCACTGTGCTTAGTCAGACCCTGGCTTATACTGTGTTCTTGAGAACCCTCTAAAGACCTTTTTTTGGCTGGCTCAGGCTGCCTTGAGGGTGGGATTGGGGATCTAACCACTGACCCCCTGTGCCTGACTGGGAGAGCCAGCCCAAGAGATTAAACCACTGAGCTATCCTAAAAGCCCCCAAACTAAAAATCCATTTTTTTTTCCAGTACCAGGGATTGAACTCAGGACCCTGAGCTTGCCAGGCAGGTGCTTATTCTACTGAGCTATCTCCCCAGCCCTTATACTGTGTTCTCAATGAATATTTTTAAAGTATTCATGAGAAGTAGAATCCAGTCCTTCCCTCCACAGTACCCTTTTACTGAGGACACATGTACCCATTGATTGGGGTCCTAGGCAAGGCCCTTTAGGACCCAACTGCCACATCTGTTGACTTTCTAAATTAGACAGAATGGTAGAGCACAGAGGCAGTAGGTACAGATCTAAACTGGATCACAAATTTTGAAAGCAAATTATGACATATGTTCTGAAGAATAGTGCTCTGTCGGTCCGTAACCCAAGGAAACTTGAGTCTGTGAAGTTAAGGAAGCCCTTTCTGTCTGTAGACACTGGAATGAAATTGTAAAGATCAAGGCTGACCTCCCAGAAAGAAGACACAGGGAAAAGGCAGGATGTGGGGAAGGGTCTGTGGTCTCACTCTTTCAGGAACTCAGAATCTTTACTGCTATGAAATGGGAAGATATAAACTCCTAAGCTACTTCAGGGGCATGAGGGGTTATCTTCTGGCAACACAGGGACACAGATGATGCCAGGGAGAAGACTAGGGATCTGCACTGAAGCACCAGGGGAGGAGTCTGGAGGCCACCAGAAAGGACCAAGGAGGACAGGACAGCCCGGGCTGGAAGGCAGCCGAGCAGACTCCGTCCCTGCTTGCTGGGAAACAGGGGCTCAAAAAGCTGCATATTTGCCCAGGGTATGCATTCCTAACTAGCAGAGTTTAGGCTAAAAATTAGGCCTTTTGTTCTCTTGAATGTACCATATGGCTAGTTATAAAAATGCAAGATTAAAAAAATAACTGCTATTGTCCCTTCCAGCTTTGAAGTTCAGTACTGTGAAATATTCTCATCAATTTCCTCAACATTAAACAAAGATAAAGTAAAAGAAGAAAGAAGAAAGAAAGAAGAAAGAAAGAAAGAAAGAAAGAAAGAAAGAAAGAAAGAAAGAAAGAAAGAAAGACAATAAAAGAACATGGTAGATTCTATCTGTGCTTTTTCAACATTGGAATGTGTCTGAGTCAGTCGCTTCTAGAATACTAAAATCCCCGTCAGAGCCATTGTCAACTGGGTATACTGCCTGCTTGCAACTGTCAGGGCAGTGACTAGAAGAAACTTGAGGCTCCTCTATCATGTTACTATGGCAGTTATTTCAGCAAGCCCTTGATGCGGGGCAGGCTGCAGAGATGCTAGCCCTCTGGGACCTCAGAAGCACTCTGACTCATTAGCTGCATGGTCTTTAGAGCTTTGAATGCAGCTACGCTGGAGGCTTTCTTGGGTGCTCCATTCCTGAGCCATTCCCATGCTGTTGCTTTGAGCCTCAAGATGAAAAACTGGAGACAACACAGAGCAAAGAAGAACTCTCCTTTAAACTGAGGGCACCCAGCAAGTTAAATCACCTGGCTGAGGTTGGGGTCTCAGGAGGAGGCCGTGCCCTTATTGCTTGGGCCTGTCTTTCTCTGGCTGCTGGAGATGGGCAGATATGCGCCTCCTGGAGGCTTTTGGCGTACTCTGAATCCCACAGACACTGCCAGAGAGGCTGCTGTTCATGCCAGTGTCTTTTCCTGCTGCTTTCTGCCCCATGCTTGCAGGCTTTCTCCTTATACTTTTTTAGAACATTTAAATATCTTCCCAATCAAGTATATTGAGGAACCAAGGGTTTTTATTTCTGTTCTGTCAGTAAAAGAAAGAAATCATAATAAACATTTTACTTTGTGTTTCTAATGTAACATAAATACATTTAAGTATTAGGAGACATATTTCCTCTCCACCAAAAAATATTTCATTTTATAAAACAAATGATTAAAAAATAGAAACTGCTTCTTTGTGGAATATAAATTTAGGCATGATACTGAAACTTGTTACTGGTGTTACACAGTTCTCAGACTTTCTGGGGTGTAGAAAGAGAAAGCTAAAATTGAGATGCTCTGACATGACACTACTTAAATCATGTATTCAAATAGATGATGGTTTGGAGCAGCATATTAATAACACACTTATTTTTAATGAATGCCACCACAAAACAGAAGATTTTTCTAAATGCTTATCTCGAATTTTATTATCTAGGAATTTCAGGTGTTAGTGAAGTATCTTGAAGTGGACAATTAAAAAATGTAGTAGATGTACAAAGCAATTGAGAGTGAAAACAAAATCACTTTTTCCTAACATACAAACTCCTTCAAAGACACCAGGACACTTTCATAGGATCAAGTGATCCTTTTGGAAAACCAACCATCGCAATACATTTCTATTCAGAAATACAATCGGTGTTCCAGGCTATCTCCTGTTTAAAATATAACTCAACTCTACTTCAGTCTTGTAATTGAATCATTTAAGAAAGGAGTGGTACACATGTAATCTGAATAATCTGGGAGGCAGAGGCAGAAGGTTTGTAAATTCAAGGCCGTTCTGAGTAACCTAAAGACTTAGTGAGACCCTACCTCAATATTTAAAATAAATTGTGTTGGGGGTTGAGATATAGTTTAGTGTGAAGGCCCTGATTTCAATCCCTAGTTCACATCTTTTGGGGGAAAAAAATACAGTGTCTTTCAAGATCAGGAAGTCAAATAGGGGCCTCGTCTTTTTCTCATACAATTTCTGTCATTACCAGCTTAGTGTTAAACCAACAACAAAGTGACACACCAGGGGCAGGCAAGGTAGCTCCACAGACTAAGTGCCTACTTAGGCAAGTGCAGGAACCTGGGTTTGATCTCCAATCCCAGTGCCAGTGAGGCTGAAACAGGAGGATCACTATGAGTCTAAGCTTCATAGTGAGACAATGTATCAAACACATCTTTTTAAAAAAAGTGACATCACCAAAACAGTGGGTATGGTCTTAGCTGACTGCAATGTTGGTTGGGCATGGAGCTGATAGTTGGGGAGTAGACAGAGTTGCCAACTTAAAACTCCAAGAGTCTAGACATTATTGGTAAAAGAACAGTAGAAGACTGGGAAGTGTGACACCCAGAAAAGGTGGATTCCCAGGGAAGGAGGTCATTTACATTAGTTGGAAGATCATCTAAAAGTAGGAATTCGTTTCTGTGAATGCCAGGACCAGTGAGGGTAGGTACAGGGAGGCCTATACCCAGGAGTTTAAATCCCAAAGAGCTGCTGTATTGTGACATGGTAAATGAACTCTCAATACTGGTAAAGTATAAAGACTGGCAGTCAGGTAGCTAATCAAGGTATTATCCTGAAGGAGTTTCCCACATTGCAGGGACTAAAACTGAAATGCAACACAGATCAATTTCATTTTAAAGTTTTTCAGATCTATGATGATTCCAACTGGTTAGTATCTTTCTTGAAATGTAATACCTATAAACCAATAGGAACTGAGCTTTAGATGAATGGATGAGTGAAGATTATACATGGGCAGGATTTGGGGGGTGTATGTGAGAAAGGGGATAGGTTGTACAATGTCAGTCCTTATGTATTCACAATAGGAGGTCTTTTTTAGGAATGTGGGAAGGCCATGCAGAAAGCAATACAGATTTCCTTCCCTACTTCATATTCAGTACACAACTCAGTGCCTACATCAGCATTTTAGGCATCTATCACCTTAAAACTTTGAAAAACATTGGTTTCCTATAGATGTCCAGCTTTCTTCTTAGGGGAGTTCAGTGGCTAGAAGTAACCAATAATTTTACTTTTGAAGACTTTTTTTTAAGAAAAGATAACATTTACTGAGTTAATTTCACACATACTTTCCCATTTAACATAAAAAATAATCCAGTGAGATGAGCCCTATTATTGAAGCTTTATAATTGATAGGATTGAGAGAACAAGCAATATGCTCAAGCTCATAGTCATTAAGTTATTGAACCCAGATTTGAATATAAACCTGCCTTATGCCATAGACACATTTTAGGACCCTGCAGCCCCCATCATATTTCCTTTGTGTTTAGAAGATGACACATAATTTTTAGAGATGTACATTATTGCTGAAAAAAGTGGCTCAATTTTGAAAGGATGAAGCCGTCTTAGCTGACATGCAGGAGCTCCAGCTTTGATGAGGCACTGGCCAAGCGACAGCTCTGCTCTCTAAACGGCTGGATGCTCTTCAGAATGTTCATTAACTTCCTTAGCTCTCTGTGTCTTTATCTGAAAAATAAGAGCTCTGCTACTCCTTGCCTTCATGGACTGCTTTTAGTTGTAAACAAAGTAATAAAAGGAAAGCACCTAGTGCAATGTGAACAGGGAAAGGAACTGTTATGCATCATAAGCAATCCATATTTCTTCTTACCTCACACTTCTCTACTCTGAAGCTTACTAGTGAGAGTCAAGTGACATCCCAGAGGAGCGGCGATATGATTTGGAAAAGTGTTTCCTAAGACTCATGTATTAAAGGCTTATTCCTCGTGTGACACTACTGGACAATCTTTAGTAGTAGGGCCTGGTAGAAAATCTTTTGGGCGTTAGGGACATATCACCAAAGGGGACTGTGAAACTCTTCTTCTTTTGCTTTCTCTTCATGAAATAAGAAGCTTTTCCCAACTACTACTGCCTCTCTGCAGGCTCAGAACAAGCTGGCCAACTGACTATGGACCAGAACTTCTAAAACTGTGAATGCAACTAAACCTTTCCTCTTTAGAAGTTACTTCAGAAACTTTGTTATGGTTGTGGAAAGCTGAACAAAGTAAGAGAAAAGGTGAGAAATACATCATTTCTTGCAAACTAAGTTTATTGATAACTGTGGCAGTCTCTTCAGCTCCACTTGATTTTTGTGTATGGTTATTATTCATAGGTTAACTCTGCTATCTTTTTATCTGTCCCTCAACACATAGCACAGTGTTCAAATGTTAGCCACCTGATTCACAGAGGTGAGCAGAAGGAGTGGTCTCAGGTGAGGAAAAAATGAGTACACAAGTGCACTTGTGTAAGTGCACGTGCCTGCACACACACACACACACACACACCCTGATGCACATACACTGCTTAGAAAAGTTAGGGATTTGCAGCTCATGCACGATGCAAGACGGAGCAGGTAAATTAGCATAGTGATAATAGTGTGCTTTTCTTCAGCTCTCAGAGTAAGATGCAGATTGCAGTCCCAATGCAAATCAACAGCACATCAGGGCGACACGAATGGCTTCACCATATCCTTTGTAGAGAGAACACAGAGCATACATTCATGACCTTTTTTTTTTCAGAGAGGTAAACAATTTTAAACCCCAGCAAATCAGGGTTATAGTTGGCACTAAGAAAGAGGATATTTAAGTCATACTCTGGAGATAACTCAGTAGTTCAAATCATGGTTGGATTAAATTTGAGATCTTTAATATGTAAAATCCAAGATTTCCTTGTCATTCAAATTTCCTTGTCACATTCCTGTTAAATCTCTGGTTTCATGGCCCTTTCCCTTTTGAATTAGGATTCAGTTACACTGTCCCTGAAACATCTTGGCTTACTTATCCTGAACACTGCCTATCCTCTCCCCTACTTTCTCTTTCAGTTCTTTAAGACAAATAACAAAACATGACTGAGTTTTCCTGGTACAGTATCCTATGGGGCTATATTAGTCTGTTCTTTGTTCATAATAACATTATACCACAAACTAGATAAGTTGTAAAGACTGGATTTATTTTGGCTCATAGCTCTGGTTCAAGGTTGAGGGTCCACATCTTGTGGTGGTCTTTTTGCTGGCAAAATCTTACTGGCATCATATGACAAGAGAATGGGAGAGCCAGTGGGTGTCCTCTGATCTCATCCTTGCTGTAAGGCTATCAAGATTCAGTTGTGAATGCTCCACTCTGCGGGTTTTATCCAGTCCTGTTCAGCTCCTAGAGACTCTGCCATAGTTAGAGTGTTCCTACCTCCTCTCAGTGGGGATGAAAGGCCAACATGAGTTTGGAAGGGGCAAACTTTATTCAAACTATAGTATATGTAAACCAGAAACAGAAAGAAGGAAGCAGAACTCACTTAGTTGAAGTAAACTTATGCACATGTGCAGAAAAATGACCAACTGGAACAGAAAGAGTGCTCTTCTTCAGGGAGTGGGGATGTACTCCACAGAATTCTCATGCTCCAAGAGCTAGTGCAAATGTTGACTACGTAAACCAAAACACTGGCAAAATTCCTTCAGAAGTGGTTAGAACTGCACAGTATGGAGCTCTAGAAGAGTATGGAGGTTAGTAAGAGTCTTGTAATCACTTTCCTTTTCCTCAGAAACCATCTCCTAAGAACAAGCTCTCTCTCCATATACTTATGTCATTATACGTCATTTGCAGAGGTCACATTTATTGAGGTATAATTAACATACAGGTATAATTAACATACCCCAATAACTCAGGGTATTATAATTCTATTATTTATATACAGTATGTTTACAGTTTCTACCTGGTTCATTTTGACAGACTGGCTCCATCTGACCACCACAATCAAGAAATAAAATATTGTCTTCAATGCAAAAGCTTTCATCCTGCCATCTCAAGCTCCGGGCAATTACTGATCCGACTTTTGCCCTTAAAGCTTCAACATTTCCAGAAAGTCATATAAGTAGAATCATGTGGTATGTAACATTTGGGATCCAGCTTCTTGCACTTACCATGACACTGCTGAGATTTATCCCAGCTGTTCTATGCACGAGTCTTTGTTCCATTTTACTGTTGAGTGGTATTTCTGTCATAGAAGCGCACCACAACTGCCATGGAAATGTCTGCTCACAAGCTGATGGGCATTTGGGTTGCTTCTGGGTTTTCGTGACTTTGAGTAAAAATCAATTTTCTAGGACTTTTTTGTAAATTAATCCTAATTTTCTTTAACAACTTATAAGTTACCCATGTAGCAATTACTGGCTGTACTTTTAGTTTTAGGTGACATTAAAGAATTGTGTTTTGCACTATTAGCTGAGAATGTGTTCTGAAATGCAGTCATAACCAGGGAAGGATGAACCCTGCTGATGTCATAGAGGTTCCCACAGGCACCTTTCTTTCTATGCTTGCCATTTCCAGGCCTGGGGCTATCCACATAGAGAAAAGCACAGCGCTTCTTGTCCACATGCAAACTGGCAAAGGCATTGTCAACTGAAGGGACCTGGAAGATGGCAGCCTCCAGTGCTGGGGCCCTCCTAATCCTTTTTGGCAATAAATCTGTGATGTAAATAATCATTTGTAAATGTCTTTAAAATTTTTCCTAGGGGAAGTAGGGAATCAAATTTTAATTTTTCAAACACTGTTTCATTTTGAAAATTACCTGTTGAATAAGAAAGAAAATACATATAAATCATTGGAAGGCTAAGATACGTAAGTGCTGGCATTATATAGTATACGCACTTTTAAAAGAATACTTTTTTTTAATACTAGAGGTCACACTCAGAACTTTGTGCTGCCAGGCAGGTACTTATGCCGCTGAGCTATCTCCCCAGCCCCAAGATACTGTTTTAGATACTTTGCCTCAGGCGGAGACATGATGATGCTGGCAATAGTTCTTTGCTGGGGCTCTAACTTGCTGGCTTAAGTTTGGGTTCAACCATATCTCCCCAGTTGCATATGCCACTTCTTTTTAAATTCTTTCTCCCTTTCTTGTTCTCTATAAACACACATACACGTGCACGCACACGCGCTCCCCTTAAAATATTACGTTTTAACAAATAGTGAAAAAAATTTATTCCAATCCTTATTCATATGCATTGAACTTCAGTTATGTATTTTCTATCTAGTAACATACTGGCTATTGATGCAGCAACTTTGATTTTTAGAACAATTCTAATTGTTTTAAAGTTTTTCCCCTTTTCGTTGGTTTCATTCATATAGCAAGTTCAATGTGCTTCCCAATGCTTTCTAACATTTAGACCAATTTTGCGCCTGAGAGTAATGCAGCCTTTTCCACACAGCTATGCATTTCCCTTGCCCAGTTTATTGTAGCTTGAGTGATCTATGTGGCAGAAGCACTTCAAAATCATAAATGATTGTGTGCTTGTGCCCACCACAGTTCTGCATGTCCTTTGTCTTTCCTCCATTTGACATTCATGCTTCCTGCTCCAGAGATGGGGAGAAACAGGCTATAGAGGATGGAGCTGGTTGTTGTTCCTGGCAAGATCAAGTGCACAGTAGAAAGAGCGCTGCATCGGAAGCACCTGCCCTAGTGGCAATGAGGAACAACACAGTAGCTCCCTTGTGGCTGGCGACCAGGGCCAGGATGGACAGGTAACATTGAAGGGCTGGGTGAACCCCTGACCACAGTGCCATAGGCACAGTGATTCAGCAGGAAATGGGAGTGAGAAGTGAACTAGATTTGGTCTCTTCTACATAGTGAGACAATGAAGCATAGTTTTAGTTGAGTTCACAGAGAACTCCAGTAGATTTATTGGCCAACTAAGTGCATCGAATGAGGGCCACCTTAGCTCTTATCCATTCATTACCCAAAGGAACCTGGAGAAAACTATTGTTTACTTTGGGTATATTGCTCTCCCTGGAAAGGCCTGGATGTCTGGCTATAGAATAGGAAATCTTGGTCCTCAGGAAGCACCTTGGGTTCATGTGTAGGCACTGTGGTATTAGTTTATTGTTTCTATGCCATCTTGTTACCTTCCAAAGAGATTTACTAAATGGTTCCTGTAAAATAAGCACAGTGATAATTATTGAACAATCAAAGACAAAAGAACTAGTTTCCAAAAGGAGAGGAAGGAGACACAAATATGTGAGCAAATGTGATTAGATGACATTATATTGGGTTTAAAAATTAAAAGAATATCTTTTTTTTTTTTTTTTTTGTAGACATGCTTTATGGCACTTACAGAGTTTTTATTTTTAAGGACAGAAAGAAAGGGCTGGGGAATTTGCTAGGCAGTCTAAGTGCCTGCCTGGCAAGATTAAGGACCAGGGTTCAATCCCCAGTACCGCATACCATGTGGAACTGAAACAGTACACTGTGCAGGCCACTGAAATCGAGCCTTGTGTTACATGCCTGTAATCCCAAAGCTGGGGAGGCTGAGACAGAGCATCATTACAAGTCCTAGCTGTGTAGTGAGATGCTGTACCAAATGCATAAACAAAAGATTAAAAAAAATGCCTTAAGAAAAAATAGAAAAAGATCAGAGTGAGAAAGGAGAGGTAAGGAAGGGGTGGATGTGATCTAAGTATGTTAAATGCATGTGCGAAAATGACATATTGTTCTGTGTAATTAGCATTCATGAATGAAAGCATGGTCTTTATATGATACTCAAGCAAAGCACTCTATAGAGTTTGAATCATTCACGGTCTGCTGACAGGTGAGGCAGTGCTGGCGTTTTTGGTGGTAAGTGTGGAATTTGTGGACAAGATGAACACATGTGCTATGTAGCATTTTTTTGTATGTGGTTAACATGCTTGGCATCTTTACTTCATTCCTCACAACTCAATGGAGTCAGTACCATTAATAGCCTGTATTATTAATAAGGACATTGAAACTTTAAAATTTAAGTGGCATGGCTAGCTTCAAACAACTAATTAGGAGCATTGTAAACATTAAAATCAAGAACGGATCCAAAATAACACTTTACCTACTGTATATTATTACACTCTTTAAAATGCAGTATAGACATATGAGCACCTAAGGAGTTAGAGGCATTTTCTTATGCTTCTACTTTTGTTGAAACTCAGGCATGCTTGTATTATATTCTTTATGGCTTTTTTCACTGCTGAGGCAGAGCTGTGATCAAAACAATATGACCTGAAAAGCTGAAAATATTTGCTCTCTGGCCCTTTCTAGACACTTTTGCTGACCTTGGACTATGACTGGAAAAAATACAACAATAGTGCTTCCCAAATGATTTAACTCGGCAATTTTTTTCCCTATCACAACCACAATTTTGCTTGTTTATCTTGAATTTGGTCTCATTTAATTACATTTAAGGAATTTTAGGGACATGAGACAGTCTTGCCAGGTCTCTGTGACCTAGTTTATCATATTTGAGCAGAAATTAGTTGTTCTCATGTCTTCTTCACTAGTATCATTCTGAATCTGTGAGAAGTGGCAATATCCTGAATAGCAAACTTCTCAAGGATCTCATTTGTGATTAGACTGGGAATTAGCAGCACATCTAATCACCTTTGAGAGAAGGACAGAATAATTACTTTAAAACTTGGAATATTATCTGAGTTTTAGAGTGACAAGGTAGGCAATTCTGCTGAGATTATCTGTTTGAATTAGTGCCAGTCATGGCAAGCCAAGAAGGTTCCAGAAAGGCAAAGAGAAGT
>PVKN010030564.1:0-12698 GCA_004027915.1 Capromys pilorides
GTAAAAGAAAATAATTTTCAGAGAAGCTGTCAACTCAGTGTAGATGAATATACTTTCCAATCTGAATCCAAAGATACTTTTCTGCTTTTAGGTTCTTCAAGGAACAAAAATTCTATATATTAGTTTATCCTTCTGAGACTATAAGTTAAATGATATCCAATTCCTAGATTTGGTCAAACTCACCTTGACCTGAAACAGCTTTTCTTCTGTCAAGAATGAAAGAAGTAAAAATGGCAGCATTTAGCAGGGATTTCAGCTAGCAAAGAACAACCTTATTAAGGCAGAGTTTATCTTGTAGTCCTGTTCCTAGCTGGAAATTTTTAAGGAGTATAATTTTGTTTTTAATGGAAATTGAAGCCTCATAATCTAGGATGTTGTGAAATTTCAACTTCTTGTTTAATTTTCTTAGCGTCAGCAGAAACTTCAAAAGGAACGCCTCATGAATGATTTCTCGGCAGCCCTAAACAATTTCCAGGCTGTGCAGAGAAGGGTATCTGAGAAAGAGAAGGAGAGTATTGCCAGAGCAAGAGCCGGATCACGTCTTTCTGTAAGTCGATTCCCAAGACCTTTACCATTTCAGGAATTTTTTTCCCAAGACTCCTCTGCCCTTTGGCCATCCTTTATTTGCTATCACCCAAAGTCAAACATATATATCAGCTGGTGTGAAGATGTCAGATTTATATGACCTATGTAAAAAGTACATACACGGTTGAAGACTAGACTGAAACATGCACAAGGATTAAGCATATGGAAAGTAGAGTAATGTGTAATATTCTTTTTGATTTTGTGATGTTGGTCTTACATTGTAAAAAATCTCTTTCCTAGAATATATTGGGTTAGATTAGTTGGTTTAGCTCTCTTTTTTGAAAAGAATTATCAAATTCTGGAATTTAAAAACCCAACTTTGACGTAGCAAAGACCCGTGAAAATACAAATGTAAAAAATCTCAGAGAGGCACTGTGCTGAATTTGCACGGAGTACATTTGCTGGGGACAAATTTGAACTTTGGGTTTGGTGCCTTTAGGGGATGAAGAGAATAAAAGTCAAAGCCCAGGGTCCATGTGAGGTGGAAGATAGAAAATTCTCTTCAAAGTAAGATGGACATTATAAGACTGTATCTTTGGGGTAAGCCAAAAGTAAGCTTCCTTTCCTCCCAGGGTCTGCAAAAAGGTTACTTTAGCAATGAGTTAAGCAGGTGATAGAGAAGGGCAGAAAGGAGGGGAAGATCCACAGTCACCTTCAGGCAGATGCACTGTATTGCCCAAATTCACATGATCTAGATGGTCCAGAGCCTTGGGCTTCAAGTGGACCTGTAAGAAATCCCTCTAAATTGCCCATGTGTAGCACCTGGTTAAAAACAGTACACAGAGACAGGCATGGTGGTACATACCTGTGATCCCTGAGGCAGGAGGATCAGCTTGAGTTCTGGGCCATCCTAGGCTACATAGCAAGACCCTATCTCAAAAAAAAAAAAAAAAGGTATACAAAGAAACAAATTTTAAAAATAAAGAAACAAACTATCTTGAACAAGAACTAAGAGAAATAATGGCGAAGTGAAATCTACCTATAAATAGTCTGTGCAGAGTAAGGTTGTAGCACAGTGGTAGAACACTTACTTAGCCTTAACAAGACTGAGTTGCATCTCCAAACTGCATTAAAAAACAAAACAAAATGATTGGTATATTAGGATGATAAAAGTCCTATTTACTGTGTTTTAAGAATATAAGAGGTGAATAAAATGGCACATGCAAGGCTGAGGAAGGAGGAGGGCAAATTCTAGCCCGTTCTGTACAGCTTGATAATGAGACCCTGTCTCAAAAAAAATAAAGAGTTGGAGTTACAGTTTAGAGCCAAGGCTGGGGTTCAGTACACAGTACTGCCACATACGCGCATACACACACACACATGAAAAAGTAGAAAAGTAAACTTGAAGGCTGGTAAGATAGCTCTGCAGACTAATTGCCTGCTTAGGGCAAGTGCAGGGACTGGGGCTCGATCCCTGGCACCACATGCCTTGCTGGCCCTGCCCCCAGGTGCACTGAGCTGCAGCTGAGACCTGGCATGGTGGCGAACGCCTATAATTCCCAGTGCTGGGAGGCTTGAAAACGCAGTCCAAGCTGCGTAGGTGAGACCCTGCACAAAATAAATTAAAATAAAAGATAAACTTGGAAAGACTTGGAGGAAGCAGGAAACTACAGAAAGCTTTCTTAGGGACTGTGGATTTGGCTCAGTGGAGAATGCTTGCCTAGCAAGCTGGAAGTCCTGAGTTCGGTCCTTGGCACAAAAACAAACAAAAAAGCTTTTTAAAAAGTATTAAAAGAATTTCCATTGTTGTTATTGTTATTACTGTTTTTTTGTGGTACTGAGGATTGAACTCCTGAGTTCAGTCTTGACCTTGTGCTTGCCAGCCAGGTGCTTGTGCCACTGAGATAGCTCCTTAGCCTTCTGTTTTGTTTTTTGATACAGAATCTGGCTATGTAGTTCAGGCTGGTCTTGAACTGGAATCAGTTGTCTTGCCTCAGTGTCCCACAGCTGGGATTACAGGCCTGTGCCACTATTCCTGGCAAGAATTTCTAAAATTGGAAAATATTATATGGAAAAATTTAATGGATTATGGTTTAACTAGAATTTTTTTATTTTTTTATTTTTGTCTCAGGATGCCTTCAGGGCACACCGGGTGAGACTTGCAGAGCTAGGGATCCAAACCTTGTCCCCTGCGACTGACTGCATTTACCCAAGCAAGCACTTAAACAGCTGAGCTAAACCACAGGCCCCCCTGGTCCTAGGGATTGAACCTAGAGAATTCACACCGAGCTACATCCACAGCCTTTTAAAAATTTTAGTTTTTATCTTGGGTTTGTTTTTAGAGACAGGGTCTTGCTCCATAGTTCAGGCTGAACTGACTTTGTAGCCCAAGATGGCCTCAGATTCACAGTGATCTCCTTGTCTCACCATCCTGAGTCCTGGGATTAGAGTTGTGCATCACTATACCCAGTCTATTCCATTAAGAAAAGCTAAGTGTGGTAGCACATTCCTGCACTGTAAAAAACTAATGTGAGAAGTTTGCAAGTTCAAGACCAACTTGGAGAATTTAATGAAATATTGTCTAAAACATATATATAAAGGATTTCACAGAGGTTTTCTGAATATTTATTTATTTTTAGGTGGCATTTCCTTATGATTCCCTAGCTGGTTTTCATTGTAGTAAGTAGCACCATGCCTGACTGAATATCTGTTGCTCTTTGTATTAGAAATTAAGACTGCTGGGTATGATACATAATCCTAGCACTGGAAGGACTGAGGCAGGAGTGCTGCCGTATGTCTGAGGCTAGTCTGAACTATTTAGCAAGAAACCAAAATAATTAATGAATTAATTAAAATCAAGACCTGGTCAGAGTGGCCACATTCCTGTAATGCCAGCACTCTGGGAGCCTGAGACAGGAAGATCACCAGTCTGAGCTTAGCTGGGACAATTTAGTGACTTAGTGAATTCCTTCTCCTCCTCCCTCCTCTCTTTCTCCTCTTCCTTCTGCTCTTTTAATTTATATATGTGGTACATGGTCTCACTATGCAGCTCAGACTCATAGTGATGTTCCGGTTTCAGCCTCCCTAGCGCCGGAATTACAGATGTGCACCACCACGCCCAGTTTTGCTGGCCAGCTTGGGTGGGGGGGCAGCAGAGCATGCAGTATCAGGGGTGGAACCCATGTCCTTGTGCTTGCCAGGCAGGCACTTAGCTATCTCCCTGGCCCTGACTTACGAATTCTTATCTCAAAAATAAGAAAAGGACTAGGGTTGTAGCTTAGTACACAAGTCCTAGGTTTAATTCCATAGTACCACCAAAACAGAAAAATAAAATAATGTCTTGCATAACAGAAAGCAATTCCTGTTCCTATTTTTTTTTAGCCTTCATACTTGAGATGTGTTTAGTTATCACTGTTGCTATATTAAAATTTTCTAGATTTGACTATATACTCATTTTACCAGTGAGTTTTACATTTTCATGTTACAAATTAGCATCCTTTTCTTTCAGCTTGAAGAACTTTTAGTATTTCTTGCAGAACAGCTATAGTTGTAATGAACTCTGACACCTGTTTTATGAGCTTATATCTACTTATTCTCTCGTGATATGTTGGGCTGATTAAATTATTTGAAGAAAATCTAACCTCACAGAGATAGGTAATTGGAAGGGGAAAGATTATTTTTATAACCTGTTAAGGTCATAGTTGGTACTCTGACACCTCAGAACTTGACAAGAGCTGGACAAAGTAGTACATGCTTGTAATCCTAGCTACTTAGGAGGCTGAGGTGGAAAAGATCTCAAGTTCTAGGCCAGCCAGGGCAAGTTAGCAAGACCCCATCTCAAAAAGTTAAAGGACCGGGGAGGTAGCTCAGTGGCTTAGGCTCCTGCCTGGCAAATGCAAGATCCTGAGTTCAATCTCCTGTACCCAAAAAAAAAAAAAAAAAAAAAAAAGTTAAAAATGGATTAAAACAAAAAACCTTGACAAAAATTTATTTCATTAATCTCAATAATTAAAACAATTTATCACTTTTTCATAGTCACATTTGTATACATACTTGATTTGATCTTTTAGCCATGTGTGATTTTTATGCATTTGTCGTTTGGGAAATACTAACTCTCTGAGTTATCTAGGTCTTCTAAATTCATCACTGGTTTTATTAGGAAAGTCTTAAAAAATATTAAGAAACTGCCATAGTCATGTTTTCTAAATTTTGTGTTCTTGAAATTTACATTTTTATCATGGACAGCAAACACTGTTCCTGTCGAATGGGCAGGGTAGCACACACCTATAATTCCACCACTGGTGAGGCATGGGCTACATGGGGACTTTGACCATGTCACAAAAACAAATACAAAAAATAAACACCGTTCCTTGTTTTTCTTGATTTATTTTTATTTTTATTTTTTGGTGATACCAGGGATCGAACTCAGGACCTTTTGCTTGCCAGGCAAGCACTTATTCTACTGAGCTATCTGCTCAGCCCTTGATTTATTTTTTTTTAAAAACTTCTGTCAAATACTCATCAAAGTATGTGTGTTTATAAAGGTTTTATAAATTTTTCAGTAAGTTTTAGAAGACCATATTGATAAGCCAGCTGTGTTGGTACATGCCTGTAATCCCAGCACTTGAAGGCTGAGGCAGGAAGATTTTTGGGAGTTGGAGACCAGCCTGGGCTGCAAAGTGAGCTTAAGGACGGCCTGAACTGCATAGCAAGAGCCTGTCTCAAAAAGACACACACAAAAAAAAAGCCAGATGCAGTGGTGCTGCACACTATGATCCTAGACTTGAGAGGCCGATATAGGAGGATTGCCAGGAGTTTGAAGCCAGTCTGTGTTACACAGTGAATTCAAGGCCAGCCTAGAATAAATAGCAAGGGCCTGTCTCAAAAAATAAAATGAAACAGTATTCCTGTGGGGTGGGCAGAATTTTGAAATTTTCAGTTTGTTTATCTTCTATTACTGTTATAGAAAGGCTGTGTCTGGAGCCCCTAACATGGTGCTGCATGCATGTAATCCCATCACTCAGAAAGCTGAGGCAAGAAGATCACTTGAGATCAGCTTGGGCTACATAGTGAGTTCAAAGCTAACCTCAACTACAGAGTAAGACCTTGTCTCAAAAAAAAAAAAAAAAAAAAGGCAATTTGGGTTTCTTTTTCTTTTTGGGGGATGGTACCAGGGTTTGAACTCAGCACCTTGCACTTGCCAGGCAGGCACTTTTTCTACTGAGCTATCTCCCTGGCCCCTTGGGTTTCATTTTCATTTTTTAAAATCTTACTTTGTTTTTAAATTTTCAGATGTGCATTTTTTTTTTTTTTAATTTTATGTATTTGATATGGGGTCTTACTACACAGCTTGAACTCATAGCATTCCTCCTGTTTCAGGCTCCCTGGTGTTGGGATTACAGGCGTGCACTACCATGTCTGGTCGTGGTGGCCTGCTCACCGCTCCTGGAGCAGGGCTGGCATGCAGTACCAGGGATCAAACTTGAGTTCTTACACTTGCCTAGGTAGGCACTTAGACTGTGGAGCTAGCTCTACGGCCCTAAACTGATTTTTGAAGTAGTTTACCATTTGAGTACCTAATACATTATAAGTGGATATTTTAAAAAATTTTTACAGGTTCTGAACTTTTTTTTTTTCTTGCAAGTTTTCAATCCTTTCCTTTTTTCTACATTTTAAGGTAGGCTGTTGTTGTCATCACCATCACCATTATTGTCTCCGCTCCTCCCATTTTCCTCTATTTTATTCATCCTCTCCATTTTTGTTCTGGGCCCAGACTGAAGTGTAGTTTTGCTCTGAGTCTCTTCACCACCTGCTTCTTAGCTGAGACAGGTTGCCAGCGTCCCGTGTTGTTGTACAGATCCTCTGGGAGCCGAGGGTGCTGCTTCTTTGCGCTGTGGCTGAGGAAGCCCTTGTGTTACGTGTCTGTCTGTGACTGGATAACAGCACTAATGATGCCATCTGCTTTCTAGGCAGAAGAGAGGCAAAGAGAGGAGCAACTCGTCTCATTCGACAGGTAAGAGATTATTCATTGAACCTGATGGGTATCTATATTTTTAATTTTAATTTTAAAGTATCAATAAGGAAAAAATAGGAGTGGGCCAGGGGCAATTTGTCATCCAGAAAGTACAACTAAAAAGTCAGAATTAGAGACTTTTCTAAGATCTTTAAATTATGGGATGGATAATTTCAAGATAAATAGAAATTCTAAGAAACTCCCAATATCTGTGTGGGGAAGAAAGCTAGACTTTCCAGGAGTAAGTACAGCCCCACAAATCTACAGGTTAGGACCTCTTGGCTATTTTACCTGTAATTTAGATTTAAGTGCTTCAACATTCATGAGTCTTTTTTTATCTACCTCTACAATGAGGCTAATTCATCCTTGGGAATAGTAGGGAAAGGAACGCAATATGTTTTCAGAAGACATTTTTCCCTTCAATTAATCCACAGGTATGTGTTCGTGTTATTAGTTTGATACTTAAAAATGTTGGGGCCGGCGAGATGGTTCAGTGGTCTAAAGCGCCTGCTTAGGAGGGCTCAGGCGACTGCGGGGACTGCAGTTCGATCCCCGGCACCACATGCTGTGCCAGTGCCACCACCAGGGCAGGCTGAGCCAGCCACAAAATGAATAAATAAAGAAACAAACAAACACAACAAGCAAATAAATAAATAAATAAATAAAAATTTAAAAAAAAAAAATGTTTTATCATAGATATGTATGTGTCCATTTCCCGCACTACCTTATAAACACCACAAAGGCATAGGGGCCTCTGTCTTACTCAGTTTTGTATCTCCAGTACAGGGGTGATGGTACGTACCTGCAATTGTAGTACTTGGGAGACTGAGGAGGACTGTGAGTTTGAGTTTACCCTGGGCTACTTGAGTTTAAGACAATCCTACACTGTATAATGAGAACCTATCCTGAAAACTCTAAATGAGTTGGGTGTGGTAGCATATGTTTGTAATTCTAGCATTAGGGAGGCTGAGGCAGGGTTGCCCTCAGTTTGAGGCCAGCCTGAACTACATAGTGAGGCCCTGTCTCAGAAAAGCAAAGCAAAACAAAAATATTTCACTGAAATTGAAGTAAGTAAATGTGGAAATAAATTATAATTTACACATACTTTGGAAAATGTATAAAACTGGATTTTTAAAAAAATGTTTTTGTGATAGTGTCTTGCTGTGTAGTCCAGGTTGGTCTTATATAATATACTCATTTGCAGCCCAGACTGGCCTCAAACTCATTGTAGTCTTTCTGAACTGCCTTCTGAGTTCTGGGATTACAGGTGTACCACTATAGTGAGTTAATACTAGATTTACTAGGTGTTCTATCTAGCATAATAAGTAATACATCTTCTGGGCTGGCGAGATGGTTCAGCAGTCTAAAGCACCTGCTTAGGAAGGCTTAGGCAACTGCAGGGACTGCAGTTTGATCCCTGACACCACATGCTGCGCTAGCCCCACCCCCAGGGAGGCGCCTTCTTCTAAATATCTAAAAGTTACATTTCAGTAGTTTTACTTTGGTTTTCTGTTATGAGGTAATCAGCATAACCTTATTAATTTGGTGATGCTGGGCATAGCAGTACATACCTATAGTCCCAGCCCCTGGGAGGCCGAAGCAGGAACATTGCAAGTTCCAGACTAGCCTAAGCTACATAGTGAGCTCAAGGCCAGGCTTAACTGTGTAGTAAGATCCTATCTCAAGAAATAAATAATTAAATGAATTGGTGAAGCACTGGCAAGTCACATAGCCTGCTCACCGCTACCAGTGTAACTTGTCCTTTGAAAGTGGCTCAGAAGAGGATGGGGCTGAGTGTGATTCACTGAGTTCAGATTGAAGGATTTGCAAGGTTTCAGAGTGTTAAAGAGGCAATAAGTCCCATCCCTCATGGTTGTTCTCTGTTTTGCCCATCGAGGTGGCGACTTCTCTTGGTATATCACCACTTTACCTTTGGATGTGGAACACTGTGCCCCTTAGGACTTTGAATTACAGAGGAATTGGGTCCCTGGTCGTGTCTTTGCATATAGGTTCTGCTGGCAGTGGAGTCGTAGCCATATCTCATCCTACTTTAGACAGGCAGAATCAGCTAGCATGCTTGTCTCCCTGCAGCCATGAGGACTGGAACCAGATGCAGAGCCAGGAAGACGAGGCAGCCATCACTGAACAGGACCTGGAACTTATTAAAGAGAGGGAAACAGCAATTCGGCAGTTGGAGGTGAGCCGGGTCGTATTCTTGTTTGGCTCATTTTTTTCTGCAGGCACCTGGATGTCCCAGGCTGAATTTTCTCTCAGTTATAATAAAGAAGCATGAGATGAGCCGTTGTGGGCTAGGTCTCACCTTAGTGAAGTTGAACAGCTCTCATGTTCAGAAATACCCAAATCCTTTTCTTAAGTTTTATATTATCTTCTTGAGAAATATGCTTGAAAAACAAAAGCAATATAAGAACATATCTATATTAGGCAGAGGTCAAGGAGAGCGCTTTGGTTAGCCTGAATAGCTGAGGATAAAAACACATCAGAAGTCTTACTCCAAATTTTTGTATTCTAAAGTCCAATTCCAACTTGGAAATCTTATCATTTCAGTGGGTCTGAGAAGCTAGAAAGGTTTTTGAAGTGCATGTTGAAGGGGAAATCCGTAGACTTCTCACCTGAGTTCCACCTGGAACTTTGCACATTGTCCACCAAAATCTTAAACCCTGAGTCCCTCCATGAACAAAGACCAGTGCATCCATGGGGCAGAGGGAGGAGAGGGAAGTGGAGTAAACGTTAGCTCCTCGACCTTTATTTGTAGCAATGACTGAACACTGCACGTTAGAATCACCTGGAAAAAAATTGTTTAAAAATACCGCAGTTCTCCACAACCACCAACTGTATGAAATTCTGGTTCTTGTAGGTTTAAAATGGTAAATATCCACTATCTTATGGTTCAGTCTAATGAACTACAATCCTGGGAGTGAGACTGGGCATAAATACCCAGGTGATTATAATGTGCAGCCAGGTTTGAGACCTCGCCCCCAGAGCCAGCAATGTCTGTTTCTACATGAGACAGTTTATCTTCAATTCAGCCATTTTGTTGCTTTCAAAGACCTCCTTCCCTCCTTCCCTTCTTTCCTTCAGTGCTCAGGATCATCTTTACTGTCTTTTTTCACATAATGCTGCTAATCATGTTAGAAATGCTGTGCAAATAGAGTGAGAAATACAGAGCTAAATGCATGTCCCTTACAAGCAACATTCATAGGCTGAGTCTCCATTGTCCTGCCTGTGAGTCAAAATCCAAATGGGATATCTATATCTATATCTATCTATATTTTTTTTTCCTTTTTTTTTTTTTTTTTTGTCTTTTGAAGACATGATTTCACTGTGTAGTTCAGGCTGGCTTTGAACTCACAGTGGTCCTCCTTCCTCAGCTTCCCGAATGCGAGGATTACAGGCATGCCTTGTTTAAAATCCAAATAGGATTTTATTTCCATTAGTTAGAAAAACAGCATTCAGTTCATCCCACTAAGCTGCTTTGTTTTGACCTTACTCATTTGGAGTAACAGCCTTACACATGAGATGCTGGCGTTTCACCTCTGAACTACCACTCACAGACCAAAGGGCTCTTTATTGATCAGTTGAAAGCTGTTTTCAGGGCACTTTCCAAGTGGTAGCAGAATTCAGTAGCCTCTCACAGAGTGCCACCATCCGTCCTGGGAGCAGAGAGGCCCCAGCAGCAGGGTCCTGTATCAACCATTTCAGTTCTCTAGTCCCAGGTCTCAGCACAGTCATTGTTGGGAGGCACTCACAGACTTTTGCCTTAAGACTCAATTTAAGCTCTGCATGGAGCTGTTGGGCCCAGCATTTGCCCTCCTGACACACTGGCTTCTGTTCTGTATCATTTGGGCTTGGGTGATCCCACCAGTTCTTGAATAGCATGTCCAGTTAATATTGTTTGATGGATTCAGAGATGGTGGCCACGCCTGTAATCCTAGCTATTCAAAAGGCTGAGGTAGCAGGACAGGTTCAAGACCAGCCTAGCAATTTATGACTTAGTAAGATCCTGTCTCAAAATTGAAAAAAAAAAGAGTTGGGGGTGGGTGGTGAGATAGCTCAACAGTAAAGTGCCTGCTTGGCAATAAAAGGTCCTGAATTCAGTCCCCAGCAATCCCCCTCAGTCCCAAAAAAAGGTTGAGAACATAGCTCAGTGGCAGAGCAGTTGCTTAGCATGGCCCTAGGTGCAGTTCCAGGCACCACAAATAATTGTTTAATGTGCATCTTTACATGTCTTTTACTTTATAATATTAGGTATATAGATGGTTTTATGTTATAGAGATAGTATACTTTTTAGAGCTTTAAAAAACACATGGTAAGGGGCTGGGGAGATAGTTCCATGACACAAGTGCCCACCTGTAATCCCAGTACTCAGAAGGCTGAGATAGGAGAATTGTCGTGAGTTAGAGGCCAGTCTAAGCTACATAGTGAGTTTAAAGCCAGCCTGAACTACATAGCAAGATTCTGTCTCAAAAAACAGACCAAAGAAAAACAATAGAGGGCTCTAAGGCATAGCTCAGTGGTAGAGCACTTGCCTACTATCATGAAGTTCTGGGTTGAATCCTAACACCACAAAAATATAAACAAAAACACTGCCGTATGTTCATCAGTAAGTGAAGAAAAGGCATCTTCTAAATATGTTGTTTGTTTTTCCTTTTTTAGGCTGACATTTTGGATGTCAACCAGATATTTAAAGATTTGGCTATGATGATCCATGACCAGGGTGATATGATTGGTATGTATTATTAATACCTTTAGCTTCAAGGTGAGTTGAGAATATTTGTGGCCAAAGAAATCAGTGAGATATAAAGTTTAGGAATGTCATTTAAAAATTATTGAATTCATTTTCTGTGCAGGTCTGTCTGTCTATTCTCTGTCTCTCTGTCTTTCTGTCTCTCTGTCTGTCTGTCTCTCTCTGTCTGTCTCTCTCTGTCTCTCTCTCTCTCTCTCTCTCTCTCTCTCTCTCTCTCTTTCTCTTTCATACTTACCTACCTACCAGGAATCAAATTCAAGACCTTGTGCTTGCCAGACAGATACTTATGCCACTGAGCTCTCCCCAGCCCTCTTTGCAAGTTTCTTAGTATTCTCAAATGTAGAAATTAAAAGGAGGTCTCTTTCGATACTTAGCCCCATTTGCTTGTCATATCCTTTGTTTAGAGTAATAGTTGTCAGCCTTCCAGCTTCTCTCTCCAGAAACTTGTATAGTTATGACATTAATAACATTTTTAACACTTGTTATGTGGAAACAGTCTCATTTATAAATAATTGCAAAAATAACATTCCATTATACCCTTACTCAGATTTATTTTTTATTAACTTTCAGCCCCATTTGCTTTGTGAGGTTCTCTGTGTGTATGTTTATGGGTGTGGAGATATATATATATATATTCTCTGAACCATTTATAGGTAGGCTGTTTTATAGTCTTTTACTCCTGAATACTTTAGTAGTATTTATTTCCCAAAAATAGGGCTATTGTCTTATCAAGGTAGTGACTGTTGAGTCCAAAGCTATTCGTTGTGGGTGGCGAGGCCCATGACACATCAGAAGTGTCTTTAGTGTGCAATCTTGAAACAGCGAAGTGTGCTGAAACACCCACTGTGCTTTTTACAGATAGCATAGAAGCCAATGTGGAAAGCTCAGAAGTGCACGTCGAGAGAGCCACTGACCAGTTGCAGCGAGCTGCTTTTTATCAGGTAAAAGCAGGTACCAAATAGCGTTCTGTGTTGCGGACTCTATGGACATCAGGATATGCTGACACCCTGAGAACAGCTGTGGCCTCTTACTCAGGCTTAAGCTGGAGGCACATAATCATATTTGCAGTACCAATTCTGTTTTTAGTGTTTCCCTTTTCAGAGAAAGAGCTACTAAGTTATCAAATCTTGAATAAACTTACACAGAAGCTTCTTAGCTGCAAACCTAAGCCCATATGCTAATAGAAGTCTAATGGGGGGCTGGGGAGATAGCTCAGTAGAATAAGTGCTTGCCTGGCAAGCACAAGGGCCTGAGTTCAATCCCTGATTCAGGAAAAAAAAAGAAAAGTCTAATGGAAGACTAATCTTATATCCTAAACAGCTGAAATGTGTTTTAACTCTGCAAAAGCTCCAGGTAAAGTAGGGATTCATAGATAACTGTATGCTGACTGTTACT
>PVKN010030565.1:0-12719 GCA_004027915.1 Capromys pilorides
TCTGTCTCTGTCTGTCTGTCTGTCTGTCTGTCTGTCTGTCTGTCTCTTTCCTGGTGATGAGTGCTGTGGTTTTCTTTTTCATTACTCAATTCATAAATTATTTTCTATGAGAGTAAGGTAGGATGCACCATCCTAACATGACTTCAATCAGTGTGAGCCAGGAGATGGCCAGAAATGACCACCTGCACAGAGCACCTTGCAAAGCAGCTGGCAGAGGGTTTGAGCTTCTGCACACAGAGATGTGGCAAGGGTTTGAGGCGACACCTATATGCCAGTTGCTGCGATCCGATTGCTACCCAGTATAGATGCGCATTGAAATAACGCACTGTAACCCAAACACATGCCATTATCAAATGTCAACTTACAAGGTAGAAAAATATGAAATGACATTTTAAGATTTAAAAAGAGCAAAAATGCCTGTCATGGAGATGGTGCTGAAAATTTACACCCTAAAAATGATTTTAAAGTAAAAGTGCTGATTTGCTCCACAAGTGCCCGCCCACTTACATACTGCCCATGTTAAGGTGTACTTCACAAATTAGAAGACAGAGAAGCTTACTTTAAAATAAGTCTGGCTCCAATAAACACCCTCTAGATGTGGCTTAGTGTGTTGCTGAATATTGTTTTCAGTGGGTGTATATTAATGGTATGATCTTCAGAAAGATTCATGATTTCTATGCCATCATTTTCAAGCTGCATATTAATGTAGTTTCTGCTTTTAATTTGTTCTTGTTTTAAGTGTTTTCACTTTGTCTCTCTGTGTTTCCCAGTGAGAAGGTCCACTGCCTGAGGCACTGCCTCTGCGAACCTTTCAGTTGGGTCAAGACCACACCTTTTCTCAATCTCAGTTCCTCAGGTTGGTTAATCATGCTATTTGTTACAGTCTGCACACCCTAAAGAGAAATAACCCCCTTCCTGGGCTGCCTCCCTCTGCACAGCAGGCCTTGGAAGCTAAGTGGAGTGAAGAAGGCGTTTCAGCTTCCCTTAATTAATCGCCTGATCTACTGCTGTTTGTGCTAAAAAAAAAAAAAAAAAAAAAAAATCAATCACTACTTAGCTATAGAAAAGAAGAACAGTAATTTGTGAACCTTCGGTGAAGGCAGGAATTGAACCAGCTATGGCAAGGAGCTAGCACACCCTTCTTTCAAGGGCAATAGCTCTCTGCAGGGTCCGTTACCTCATCGCTCCCTGCTCTGGAGGGCGTGTGGCCTGGTGTGGGTTAGACCTATAAAGTCTCCTCAAATCTCATGCGTGTGTGGATGGGGCTGTTGGAAGATGACTGGATTCACAGGGGCACTGTCATCACCGGTGTGTGAACCTGTGACACATTCACCGTGCAGGGATGGAGCCTGGGCGGAGGCCCTCACTGGGCTGGGACCTCAAGGTGCATTCAGAGACTCACCAGCCCTCGCTCCGCCCACCTGCTTCTGCTTTCTGGGTGTCGAGAGGCACGCAGTTCACTGCAACCCTGTTCTCTGTGGTGGCTTCAGGCTTGCAGTCAAGTGTGGGCAGGCTGAGCCCTTCGAGACAGGAGCCGCAATGCGCCTTTTCTCCTTAGATGACAGAGCTGAATGTTTTACTCCAGCAACAAGACAGTGACCAGTGCAGTGCTTAAGACCATAGGGAGGGAATATGTTAATTTAAGCTTTACAATTATTTAAAAACAAAGATAGAGCATGCTACATTAGTTCCAAATAATAGTGTACCTTTTATACAAGCAATATGATATTTGAATATCATATATGTGTATCCATATATGTATACATAGGTAACATTACACTTGTGGTACGTCTGTGTAGAGATGTAAATAAACAGTAAATCATACTTAAACATCTATTTAGATATTAGTAATAGAGCTACCAGAAATGAATGCAGCTTCAGTATTAATACACGGCATTGCCAGGTGAAACATTGGTAGTGTTTTCCCACAAAGTAAGACAAAGGTCAGAACCAATGCCCTGCCAGGGATGGAAACGCTACAAATACCTGCACTGGAGTTAAGAAAAGAAAGTCCACTTCCATCATCCGTGGAAGGCTGAGGAAGGAAAGTCAGTAGTGGAAGCCACAAAAATACCCTGCAGGTCAAAGTGTAGCGAAGAGAAAAGCTCAGAGGACCTGGTAGAGGGGCATGGTTTGGTGGCAGAGTGGCATCTCAGAGCGGGAAGGTCTAGGCTGTTTACCACTGTGAACGGCAATCATGGGAAATGCATATGTGTTGAATGAATGAATGAATGAATGAATGAAAGAATGAGAGGGTGACACTGAAGGAACCCCCGGCACTGTGGCCTTGAGACACCTGAAGTACTCCTGTCACTTGAAGTGAAATGGACTACAAGATGCAACAGAGTTGGTCTGGTCTGAGTACGTTCAGTCTGATTTCAGCGTGCCCAGGCGGTAGTGAGAAGACTCCCCAAAAGCACTTATTCAGCTACCTTGAAGGCAGGAAAAAAATCGAGGGGTGTGGAGAAAGGATTTGGCGATCCACATAAGGGCAGTAGCGAAAGCCCTGGGCCTGGAGGATGCCGGTGCGGAACTGTGGAAGCAGACCCGGCTCCACCGGTAGATGCAGCCACAGCTGAAGCTCATAGCTCTTGAGGTTCCCGGGAACGATGCCTTATCGTTCACTCACCAGGACATTCTTGGAGTCAACGGTGAGACCTAAACTTGGACAGCTTAATCAGAGCTGGTGGGAGGTGGAGAGCTGGGGTGTGGACAGCCCATGAAGGAGCTCTGCTCCCAGGAGGGAGCCACCTGTGAAACTGGGCGCACAGCCAGCGATCTATCTCTGCAGAAAGCGGCGAGCTCATCTGGCCGTGCAGCTCTGGGGGCAGAAGCCGGTGGGAGCTGACCTCTGCTCTCCACCTCTCCTCAAGGCGCATCCCTGTCTCTGCCTGGTTTTCCTGTTCTGGTATTTTTAGTCGCTAGTTTAGACAGCTTGTGTATCAGCTAAAATGTGAACCATTAGGATGACTAATAATGTAAAATGTCTTTTCCCAGCAAGGGATCTATTTATAATTTCCTTCTTGAAAATAATTTAGGGCTTATTCATGTTTTTGGATTTCTCTATTCCAACATGCATTTATACCACTATTAGCAAATGATGTCAGATGCAATATAATTTCCTGTTCTCCACAAAAGCAAAGCAAATATGTACCAAGTCACACTGCGAAAGCTACCCACACCAGCTTTCCGAAGCCTCCTACTCATTACTATTATTTAAATAAGATAATGCAAAAAAGCCTCTTCTGCAGTGTAGGAGTTCATGCACAAGAAAGAATGAGCATAGAGGCCGTGGATTCTACTAAGTATGGGACGCATTGGAGAAGAATTTATAGCTGCTTTGACCAGGTTCCCTAAGAAGCAAAGGCCGGACATGAACAGAGGGTGGTTTAGGAGCAATCTTGGCTAAACTTTCTTCACAGAGACTGGGCAACTAACACACTCAGCTGCTTATTTTGATGCCAGTTGCAATTAATATCCCTCCAGCATTTTGCATAAGAGTTCACTGCATGGACTTTCTGGTCTAATTCAGGTGAGGAAACTGAGGCCTTGGGAATAGGTTGATGTTTCCAAGCAGTTGCCCCCTAATTTCCCCATCTCCGTCTTTCCCAGATTAGAAGCATCTTCTGGCAAAGGCTTAGAGCTTCTCTGTGCATTCCTAATCACCTATTGCAGAGCTTGACAGATGGTAAGTGCTGCAAAATATTTATATAATGAATGAGTCAAAAAAGCAAAGTACAGTTTCACAAATGTCAGGCAACACGGCATTAAACTCTCATTTATCATCTATACTTTGTGAAATTTTTCAACCTACCCCCCGCTTGTGCAGTCTATGGAACTTGATTTTACTTCTGTCCCCACCCCCACGATAAGCCCCGAAAGAGCTTAAAAAGAAGTTGTGAGATAAAATTTGCTAAAACACAAGTCAAAAGTCTGAAGCATTTTTGGCACTGTGCTGGATGGCATCCTCGTGAATGACATGTCTATGCTTGAGGAAAGTGTTTTTTTCCACTTTTTCAGTGCGTCATTGTGGATACTGTTGTGTAAATCTACAATGTCCTTGTTGAGGGCAGTATTGCTAGCAAGTGGCACCCCTTGCATATGGATACTGTATTTTCTTTTATGCATTCATCTCCTGATGTGCAACAACAGAAACAGTAGCGAAACAGCAGCATTCGTTCCGCCTGTTATGTGCCACCAGCTCCAACATGCTCTAACAAGGGAGGGGCCATCCAGTGAAGTCTTTCACATGATAACTGGGACTTCTAATGGCTGAAGACACCGATTACAAGTTGGAGTGGTATTTTGAAGAAGTAATATGGTAGAACAGCAGTTAATGGACAGAGATAATTCTTGGAACCTTTGAATCACTTATGTATATCTACGCAACTCGGTCATGGCCACTCGGGACAGTCGAAAGACCTGGAGAGCCCTGATGCAGAGCGATGCTGGAATAAATTATGTTTCTACAGTTAGGAGATTTCACTTCCTTTTGGGCCTAGATGAAAGCCATGAAAGTCTTCGGCCTAATCACTCATGGCAGCCCGGATCTGAGCTTTGAGAAGTTCGTAACAGATTGATTCTGTAATTACTGACTCAGTATGACACAGGTGTAGCAACCCCATGTACGAGGTATTAGATTTCATGTGTCATTTTTTTTTTTTTTTTGAAATACTGCAAAACAGCACTGGTTGTGGGAAAGGTCAGAGGGACTCTGTTCCGTGGCAGAAAAGCCTGTTAAAGAACACATTAAAATCTAAGCCCTTTTATTACTTCCTCACCTGCCTAGCTCTCCACCGCAGCCGACAGGGACCAGCTTCCAGAATTGACTAAGTGCTCTGCAGAATAACTTGGAGCAGCTGGGAGGGGCACAGGCATTGTCTGCATGCAAATTACAGCTAGAATAGCTTATCAGAATTTGTTAACCTTTCCTGCAAAAAATACTTGCTAATTGCCCCTCATTTTCTTAGAAGACCCATTTTCATTTCACACGCTCTTAGAGAATCTAGGCCCACGTTCCATTTATGACTTATTTGAATTACTAGTGCTGGGGCAGCTCCTGTATATCTGTCTTGTTCATTCCCACATTCATTCATTCATTCATTCATTCATTCATTCATTCATTCATTCAATTTTGATTCCATTTCTGACTTTGAGATAAGACAATAGGGAGACATAGTTTCTCAGGTTAGGAAATCCATAGTTCAGCAAATGAGCAAGACCAGCAGCCCATCTTCACAGGACTGTGAGACGAACTTCATGACAGGCTGCCTAGGGGATGTGAAAGGTGGGTCTTGAGATTAGACCAGGTATGGGGAAGGTGACCCTGAGGCTGCTCACCATGAGGATGCCTGAACAATGAAACTTGTACAGCCCGCTGATGAAGCAACTTTTTTTGTGTGACTTGCTCAGCCTGCCCTGGGGGCAGGGCTGACGAGGCCTGTGGTGTTGAGGATCCAACTGCAGTCCCTGTGTTTGCCTAAGCTTGTTTAAACAGGTGCTATTTATTTATTTGTTTGTTTGTTTGTTTATTTATTTAGTGCAACCAGGGATTGAACTCAGGCCCTATGCTGGCCAGGCAAGCACTTACTCTACTGAGCTATCTCCCCAGCTCAAGCAGGCGCTCTAGACCACTGACCTGTCCTGCCAGCCCTGACAATGGAATCTTTCCTGGCACTCAAGGGGTAAAGTGGTGGGGGAAAGCCCAGGAGAACAGCCAGGGCACAGGAACTCAGAGGCTCCAGCCCAGGAAGTAGCCTCGTACCACACCTCTGCAGCCACCCTTCCGCTGATTTCCTCCACTCTAGTTTCTGCCCTTGCATTTTGATCTGCATGCGAGGATCATCTCAACCCAAAGCCTTATTCTCTGCTCACAATTTCCCTCAGGTGTAGAAGGCATATTCTTCATGTAGTAAAAATCTCCTTCTGCGAGGCCCTGGCGCTCTTTCCATCCCATCTTCTTCTCTCAGCCGTGACTTAGGCCTCCTTGGAGTTAGCCCATCAACTGCCCCACTCACGTACTTTCCTTACTTTCAATTAATTACCTAAAACTTTGCATGAGGACAAGAGGTGCTCCCCCAAACACCTCATTCCTTAATCGTGCAGGTGAAGTTTCAGCTGTGTGTGGATCCGGAGCCTGATTCCACCTTCCATTTCCTGTCTTGGCCTTCCTGCCCTGACTATACAGGGCCTGGCCGGGTCAGCCCTCTTTCCTTGTCCTGGTACTCATTCGTTGCGGGCATGAGTGTGTCGGCTGCGGGGATGATGGGACCAGCACTTGGGTTTAGTACATATGTTGCTCAGTGTGTTGATAGCATGGGAACCTTCCTAAAAATCGGCTGTAGCTTCTTCTATAGTCTAAAGCTCCGTAATGTTTGAAGATTAATGGTAGCATTTGATAGACAGTATCATTTTGATAGACTATAGTGTTACTAATCTTATGTGGAAACAAGGACACTAATTGATTAGTTTGCTTCTTGCTATTATTTTTCAAATGGGCAACCTCAGGAAGCATTCTCTCTTAGAACATCAGGAAGCTATGATTTTTCATGATGTTATCTGAGATGCCAAAATGAAATGCTACCATAAATTTTCTTTCCTCTTATCTAAAAATGAGGGCTAATTGTTGAGGTAGCTCACACAAAGAGGCAGATAACACAGACTTTAAAATGGCAAAAAGAGCAAAAATAGTGAAACGCCTTATAAACCCAAGCATAGAGAAGACAGTGTTGTCCCTGAGCAGTGACTGGGCTCATGAGGACACACAGAACTGGGCTGGCTGCCTGAAGACAATCCAGGGACCTGCGCTTTTATTCTTAGGGACTCGTATCTGTTTCCTGACCCCATGAACTTTCTCACAGGGAGGTACAGAGAAGAGCCTTATCCCATGATATTGACAAATCAAAGTGAAAACATCTCTCAAGAACTAATGCTGAATGGGAAAGTAAACAGGAAGAAGATAAAATGATAAATGCTGAAGCTGAACAAACTCTTCCGGTGGTGGATGTAAAAAGTAACTTACAGAAACATTTCTAGTTTCTGAAACACCAACGCAGAGGGATGTAAGTTTTAATAACTTCCCCCAGAAATGACAGACTAAAAAACAGAGAGAATAACTAAATATACTGTTTTATCAGTATTTGTATTCTCTTTGCTTCCCAAGAAAACCCCATTCACAGCTTTGCACTTTATACCTGCTCCCAAACGTTGTTTGCAGAACATTCCAGACAAGTTCTGGGTGAACCTGTTGGACTTGTTTGCTGGATCTCAGGCAAATGTCTAATCACTGGCTGCTGCTTTGACCCCTCTGGGCTAGAACTTCAAGGTCTAGGTGACCTCTATTCTTGTGTGATTTTCTGACCCACTCAGGCTGTGCTCTCATTCGTATCAACCAGAAATTGATGCTGAGGAGATCTCACGCCTGGCCCTGACCTGGCCCCGGAACAGAGCCTCACTATAATTTTCAGGATTACTGTGCTTTATCCCCCAGATTGGGGATTTTGTACTTCTGCCTCTTCCACACATTTCTGTCCTGGTTGCTCAGATTCTTACTCACATGGTGTCATGTGTGCTATAGGTAATGCTGCATTATCAGTTCGAAATGTGCTTTAAGAGGAGGAGGCAGAATTTTCCTTGAAAGCTGTTGTTCGTCTTTTCTTAGAAATGCAAATTTAGACACTGACTAGTAAGGAAGGGCTCTCCAGGTCCTGTCTGAAATAGCAGGGGAACCAGCACTGAAAGAAAAGTTGGGAGAGCAGGAAAAACCCATCAGTTGTGAGGTAGCTTCATACTTCTAAGACCATCACAATATCTAAAATGCAAGCACTCAGTTTCACAAAAGCGGAAGCTTTCACTTTTAAAGACTACCTTTGGCGAGTGGATCCCTTGCCATCAAGCTCCACTGGTGGTGCTTCCAGTCTGTAGAAATTTCTACAAGTTGATCATCTTCTTAATGTGGCCTTCAGACGTCTGGCACTGTCCTGCACTGGCCCATAGCCTGTATAATTTAGGCTCATGATTCCTACTATTTTATTTGTTTCTTTGGAGAATTTGATCCATTTTAACATTTTCTTCTCTCTTCCCTTAGCTATGTCCTAGCCTTTTATTATTTTTCACCAGCACATTTCCAATATGTGCTCACATTCCTGGTGTAGAGACGGTACATGCATACAGTGCATCTTAGCTCCCTGTGCACCCTCTTCCTCCCCTCCATCTCCTGACCCCCTTCCCATCTCAGAAGCACCTTTCCACCAGCTCTTCAGTAGTAGGTGAGGTCTGCAGATGACTACTCAGTATATTAAGTCATGGTCTCCCAACCCCAAGTGGTCATTCAGCCAGACAATGACCACCACTGCCCCTCTAACTCACCTATCTTCTGGGCAGGTGCAGCTTTTCCTGCATCAGGAAAGACACAAAACTGACTGCTTTCTGGAAGGTTCTTTTCATAGCCTACATCATGATGACAAGGCACCAATAGAGGATCCTAAAATGTGAGTGCCAGCTCAAGAATGGTAATGATTCCTAGACAAGTTCAAATCAACCATATTTGTTAGCTACTGTATAGTTAAAAGCAGGATTCATTCACATTTAACTCAAAGTAGTGACCAGTGTTTTTCAGGATGAGGGATAGGACAGGAAGTTCAATGAACTTGCTTCAAATCACCGACATTTGTTAAAATGGAATTTAATTCTAAGATTCCTACAAAGGCCAGAGCCACAAACACTGCTGACCACCTGCCAATAGGATAAAAGGGGCTGCAGGGCTGTAGCCAGCGTGTCCCACCCAATGAGGGGTGTGAGTGCATATGCATGCACATATTTGTGTGTGGTGTGTACACAGGTATTTAGTTTAACCACTTGACTTGTGCCTGCAGGGCCTGGAAAGTACAGAAGCCACAGCTCCCCTAGAGACCCAGGCAAAGGTTGGAGGTGCACTCTTGCCTTGTCAGGCCAAATAGATTCAGAATGCTATCTTCTTCAGAGAATGTTAGTCTTTTCTCTAAGCCCTTCAGGTGCTGGGACTGAGACCCTCTGAGGTTATGGAGATGACCTACATTACCTAAAGTCTGCTGACTCAGATGTACATCTCATCTCATGAACTCCTGATAAAATATCTAGAGTGGTGTTGGACCAAATCTTGGAGCCAGCACCTAGCCAAACGGACACACAAAGGTGATGATGCTCAGGCAGGATTGTGAGGGGGCACTGTGTGGTAACTGGCAGCTTGGGGTCTTCCTAAGGTTCTGTGACTTCACATTACTATGCCTGCAGGACAAACTATAGGCTATGAGTGGTTACAGCCCCACTGAGAGATGTGTCATGGCCCAGCATCAAGCCAGACAATTTCTGTGGACCAAAAAAGGCCTGTTAAAGGTAAAGTTCATGAAGCATCTGTCTCCATGTCTTATAAATAGGTTGTGGTCACTTGCAAGATGTTTTCAGTCCTGGCCCCAGTCCTGCGCAGTGGTGGTTGGCCATTTCTCAGGACAAGGAAACAGAGACCAGAAAGCTCAGTCCCATCAGTCAGTAAGAGCAAGGCTGAGCAAGATGCGTTATCTCTCTCCCAGGGCGTTTCCTGGTGTCTTGGTTTTTGCTTCTGTTTTATCAGCCCTGTGCAGTTGGGGTGTATAAATGACTCTGGGCATGAAATCAAAATATGTATAGAACTCTGCCTTGGGCTTCTAGGGGTGCAGTAGAACTATTTAAATATTCCTGAGCAAACAGTAACACTTCTGTTGTAGACGGTGTGCTCTGTAGACTCAATGTTCTGTTTCCGATAGAGAACTCAGGGAGGCATCAGCCAGGAAGGAAGATTGCTAAGCTGAGACCAACTGACCCAGGGCTACAGAAGTTGCCCTTTGCCTTCCTGGTCTGACCTTGACCTCTCATGCCTGGGGAACAGGATGCTCCTTGCTGGCTGGGGCCGCTGGATGAAGCCTAAATCAGGGAGTGTATTTTAAGCGTCAAGTCAGCTTACAGGAAACATGCTTGAACACACTCCCTACCTCTGCCTGCTCCAAAATTATTCTTCCAGGAAATCTCAGTAATAGCTGAAAAATAAATGAGGCCCTCTGATTCCCAGTGGAGTTTATGGTGCCACCTGCTTTATAACCCACTTCATCTCGGGCAAGGTCACAAATCAGGACCTGAAGAACAGCAGCACAACTATATTAGCAAGGCTTTTTATAAACGTTCTTCATTTACTTTTGAAGTGAAAAATCCATTAAAAATTGAGCCAGCCTTCTGAAAAAAATAAATCATCCCTCAGAACCTTAGAATTTCTAATAAAAAGATTTTTCAAAAACAAAATCAAGTTACTTAAAAATCTGAACAGAAAACTTCACACCTGCAGATCATCTTAGAAATGTGCAAAATGCAGACACATTTTTAACAAATATAGAAGTAACATCCACACGTTGGAAATAGAAGCCGAGAAGCATGAAATTTTACAAACTTGCAATAAACTTTTGAGATGAAAAAATTAAACGGCCCCCAGCAGATCAGATCAGCGCCTTTTCATCTCTCGAAAGTGCCGATGAGGAGACATTTCGCGTCCTCCCTAACACATTAATTTTTATCCGAAGACACTTCAAAACTCCCTTGACTAAAGTATAAATTTAAAACAATAACCAGTATTCTCAGGAGGGGAGACTTCTCTCTTGTAAAGAAAGCGCTTTGCTGAACTTGAACCATGCGGTAAGCTCTGCGGCGCTGCTGCCCTCGTGCACCGGCCTAGTGCTAAGCAGAGCTTGCGACATCTGAGACTCAGGTGCCCTCGAATAACAAGCAAGAAGCCACCAGACAGCAGTGCATGGGTCGGCAGGAAGGGAGACGTTACAGACCCTCAATGAACTGCAGGTGGCAAGGAGAGGGCCCTGGGTCCAGCACGCGGCATCCCAGGCCGTGTGAGCATCTTTATGTGGAAGCAGAGTGAGCCCTGGTCTCACCCGGCAGCTATAGATACAGCGGTGATGTTCACTTCTGGAGCTTTGGCGTGCACAAAAAGGGAATAAAGAAACTTTTTTACTGGCCTATTGTAAGGAATAGCTAATGGTTAATTTTTGTCCTTCCTTCTTTTTAATTTTAGACCATTTTTGCAAGTATATATCTGGTAAACTGAACAATTAATTTGAAGCTAATATGTAATAGTATTAGAAATGGTACAGAATGTCACTAAACGCAATGATAGGGATTCAACAATGGTTGAGGTCCCATTCAAACCAGCTGTTCTCCTCCTGGGTATTTTTCCAGAAGAACTGAAACATTGTACCACGGTGCTACATGTGTACCCATGTTTATAGCTGCACAATTTGTCATAGCTAAGGCTTGGAAGGAAGCCAAATGCCCATTAACTAAGGAACAGATAGAAAGCATGTGGTATTTTTATACAAGGGAGTATTACTCAGCTATGAAGAAAGACAAACTTGAGACTGTTACAGGTAAGAGGATGCAGCTAGAGGACGTACTTATAAGTGAAGGAAATTCAACCCACGTGTGTCAACAGCATAGTCTCCCTAAAGTAAGAACCTGTTGAATCACTATCATTTTGTTTAGTGAAATTCTGCATTGTTTCTAATCCTTTTTAAAATACTATCTTTTTATTCTCTTAAAAACAGAATGAACACACATGTCTTTAGCTGCAAGGATTACAGCCCAATGTAACCAAGGATTACAGCCCAATGTAACCAAGGATTACAGCCCAATGTAACCAAGGATTACAGCTCTATGTAACCAAGGATTACAGCACCGTGCTCAAATGATATGAGAGGACGGCGATAAGTAATCTGTACTACTCCATCATGGGCCCTAACATTGACCAATCCAACCAATCTTAAAGCCAGATTTAATTTTGGTATTCATATAGCTTTGTCTTCCTTCCATTCTTATTCTTATTTTATTTCATCTCTTGAGATACAGGTGAAATGAACCCTACACACTGAGCCCTTTTTTATTTTTATTTTGAGACGGGTTCTCGCCAAGTTCACTCATTTGCCGAGCTCGTCCTTGAACTTGGGATCCTCCTGCCTCAGCCTTCCAGAGTGTGCACCACTAAGCGCACTGTTTCCACTTCTCCTTCCTGCTGTCCCTGATGTGACCCTGGCCAGGGCTGTCCCCGCCCAAGACAGTTGCTGGCTTTCACAGGTGTTCCCAGGCAGTGCCTCGGGCACCTGCCGGCCCTGGAAGTGCGCACTGCTGGCCGGTGCGTGGCCCAGCTCCCTTTGCGCGGGGCCGGCAGAGTCCTGTCTTTGCCTCCGGGACCCAGGAGCTCCAGGCGCACAGGAATGAGCTCCAGGTGCGCGAACCTTACTGGGCAGCAGCCCTCTGCTCCCTCCCGTGCCTCGCTGTTCTTTCCTCCACTCTTTCCTTCCTGCAAACCACTGTGCCACATCCCCAGTTTCTCGGTGAGACCCTGAGCTTCTCAGAACGACGCTAGAACCTCTCCTCGCGACGGCTTCTCTTTCAGCTGCGCGGCCCCGGGAACATGGGCACATCCAGGAACACGGGATTCCTTCCTGCTGGGGCCACCTGCCTGTGCGCACTCGCTCCAGCATTTTAAAATACCTTTAAAATCAGTGCTATTTTTATTTTATTAGTTAATCACTAGTGGTATTGGGTGTGCGCGTGGGCAGGGGGCTGGCACTGACCTCTTCTCCGGCCCACTTAGCCGTATCCTCAGCTCTTTTATTTTTCATTCTGAAGCAGGGTTTCCCTGCATCGCC
>PVKN010030566.1:0-12728 GCA_004027915.1 Capromys pilorides
AAGTTCAGTAAATCAGTTATTCAGCCATATTCTGCAAGTACCCCATGTTTTTATTAGAAAAGTGATTTAAAATCATGACTATTCTAATGCTGAAGATGGAGAAAAAAGTCAGGAACTATTGACCAACACCAGCTTTCAGTCCTAGGGTGTGTGGACAGACCATTGCATAAAGCTTATTTGAAAGCTGTTGGTTTGTAATATCTAGAAATAAAAAAATGCTAACCTTTAAATAATGTTTGGGACAAATGTCAGCAGCCATCCTATTAGAATTCTCCCATGGGCAGAAAAAGTACCCTACTCATCATTAAGGAGCTCTGCATACAGATGAGATTGCAAGTAATGTCCCCTCACAGGAAACACGAAGAAGGGGCAACACTAATCTCTTAGAGCCCAAGTGTTTTAACACGTACAAGTGATGTGATTGGTAAGTATTTCTCTTCAATGCAGACCAAGATGTAATGTGGGTTAAGACAAAATTAAGCATTGATTGATAATACTTGAAGACGGGCAAGATGCCTGGATCCATGCTGAGTTCTTTACATTTGCTCTAGTTATGCAAAACTATTATGTTTCTCATTAATCAGCAGCACCTTAGCGGAGTAGTGTGGCTGAAAACTTTCAGCTAGGTGCGCCTACTGCCCTGCCTGCCCCAGAGGTCTCTCCATCCATCGCCAGATACCCCCGCCTCAGGACAGGCGCCCACATGCTTAGCCCAGGGCTCTCTCACACCTAGACCTGGAAAATGTTAACTGATGCTCATGTGCCCTCAGTAACATGCCTGGATGCACATGTTGGCTGAGGGTGACCTGAATGCAGAATTTGGCTGGTTCAGGCGGCAGCTTCTAGAAAGCCGGCTTTGGTGAGCCCTCCAGCAAGAAGGCCCTTTCTGAAAAGTGCAGCACCTAAGTTCATTGGGCACTGTTTTTAGTCCTGCAAAATATTAAAGTCTCCTCTGTAGGTTTCAAACAATCTATTTTATGTTTATTTCCTCTCTACAGTTTTGTTCAGGTTACAATAAATGGGTCTATATTTTTGTATGAAGTATGATAAAAATATATAGTGAATATTTAAAATTTATTACAAGAATCACACTTGAGGGACTGGAGAGATGGCTCAGTAGAATAAGCGCTTGACTGGCAAGTGCAAGGTCCTGAGTTCAATCCCCAGTACCACAAAGAAAGAAAAGAAAGAAAGAAAGAAAGAAAGAAAGAAAGATGCTCTTCTTGCTTCTAACACACTTATCCTGTTGCTCTCCCCACCATCTGAAATAGTTCTGAAAGTCCTCTTTCTTGAGCAGCTTCTTTGGCTGTGCTGTCATGGCTGCCTTGATGTCCCAAATGACCTTTCATAGTCGTTTTGACCTGAGTGGGATCCAGAAGTCACGTGGTGTCAGATTTGGTGAATAAGGTGGATGAGGACACACTATAATATTTCTATTTGACAAAAATTGCCACAAACACTTGATCAGTGAGGTATGATCAAAATATATGGTGACCGGGCCAGCCAGAGAGCTCAGTGGACTAAAGCACCTGCTTAGGCAGAGCGCAGGGGTTGGGGTTCCAACCCCAACACCACAAGCCATGCCGACCCCACCCCTGCGATGCACTGAGATGGAGATTGAGACTGGGAGTTGTGGCGCACATCTGTAATCCCAGCACTTGGGAGGCTGAAATCAGAAGAATCACTATGAGTCCAATATATAGTAAGACTCTGTAGAACCTGCACTAAAACTACATATATATATATATATATATATATATATATATATATATATGATTGTCACTATATATATTTCACTATATTCACCGTACACACACACACACACACATACATATATATATATGGTGAATGTTGAAATTAAAAACAACTTATGACAGTAAAAAACACAGCATCGTTAATTACCCCAAGGACACCTAGATTTCAACACACTAATCTCATTTTTTTCTTTGCAGTGTGTCTTCTACTGTCCCAAGTTTTTTTTAAAATTTAAACATTCATCATATCTTTAAAGCAGCCCTTGTACATGAAAAATATTTTTTTTTTAATGAGGACACTTTAAAATAGTAGCAGTCTTCACTCACTGTGTAAAGCATAAGTAGTAACAATATAATTCACATCTCCTTTGTGGCCACCAAGATGGAAAACCCTCCTGCAGGGGCAGGTAAGAGTCTGGTGAGAGAAAAGTAGCCAAACAGGAAGTGGAAGGAAATGCAAGGCCATCGAGAAGTACACAGGGACCAAGAGGAGGCAGAAGAGCGTATGTTTTCTGAGCATGTTCATTAATATTCAGATGCTCATTTGTTAGCTTGTCTGCAGTCTTCTTGTGTGGCTATGGAGTCTGCTCAGTATTATTTTTCAAAATGGGACCAAGAGAGGTAACTAAGCATCCCTCTCATCTTATGCTCCACTACGAAAGAATGAATGCTGGTGGCATAGTGCATAGATAGACACATGCTTATATAAGAGCAGAGTGTATCAGTGCTGATGATGTGCCTCTTAGGGGAAAATTGACTTCCATATGTCACAGGATGTCATCGAAACATAAAACCAGTACTTAACATGTTTACAGTGGGACAATAATTTACATCTTATTGCTGGTCAGCTTGAACCACCCAGTAAGTAGTAGATGTATGACTGTTCTATCAGGTGGGTCTTTATTAATTTAATTAGTAAAATGACTGATAAAAGTGACTATCTCTGTTTGTATCAGCAGTGGTGCAAGGTGCCCAATGCCACAGTCCTGCATGTACCACCAGTGTCTCAAGTTAATGGGAATGTGTTACATTTAAAAATAGTTATTTCAGTAAAACACACCTTTCCATGAATCCCCTTTACACCACTCCTCCAGCCCTCCAACTCACTTATCCCATTGTTCTGCCTCTTTCTGAGCTATTTCTAGATGTCTCCTTTGTGAGTCTCTGGTACCACTGTGGCTACCTCAGTGGATTACACTGGTTCAAAACATTTACATTTCATAGTTATTCTGACTTTGAGGAAGAGCCAGAAAGTTGCATGATGCTGGATCTCGTGAATAAGATAGATAAAAACACAACAGAATATTTTTACCAGCCTGCTTTTTTGTTGAAAGGATGTTAGTAGTGGTATTCACCATGTTTTTGATCAAAGCTCATCAAGAAACTCACAAAAGAGGACTTCTAGAACTGCTTCAGAAACTAGCAAGAGTGATGGGACAAGTGTGTTCCAAGCAAGGGTGTTATTTTGAAAGGGATTAATGGCAAAGTGTCTTTGCTGTCAGAAATTTAAAAAAATTTAAACACTCATATTTTTTAATTACTTTTCATATACTACCTTTTTATCAGGTGTACCGTTGCTTAAGTAATATTTGTGCACCAGGTACCTTTGATTCTGTGTGATGCGGTGCCTTGATTTCCTTTCCTTTGCATTTGTAGAGCTGCTGTAGTCCACCCTTCCTGCCCTGGTGCCACAGTGCGCATCATGACAGCGTCCACGGTGGCCAACTAGACTCCAGGGAGGCACTAGTTTCTCTCCCAGAGTCTTCTGTGTTGGCCGCCTGATCGCAGGACCAGCCTTCTTCAGGAGTTGGCGCCTGCCCCTCCCACCTGGGCATGATGCTAGTTTCACAAGCCTGAGTATACCTGGGTTTTCATTTCACTTGACCCAGGCTGTAATATCAACAGAAGACTTCCTTCTTTTGTCTGATACAGTAACTTGTTTTTTCTTCACGGAAGCAGGGATTAAGCTCAGGACCTTGCACTTGGCAGGCAGGCACTTGTGCCCCTGAGCCATCTCCCCGGCCCCTGATACAGCAACCATTTTAAAGACTTCTCTGGAAGACGGCTAAAATGTGCATAATTGTCACTTCGTGGAAACAGGCTGAGTCGACTCTGAAACCTGTAGCTAACAAACATCATTGCAGGTGTTTAGGAGCAAGACGGAATGGGAGACTGAGTGGCCCCGCAGAGGCCAGCAGCGTGGGTATCTGAGCAGTTGTAGTGGCCGGAATAGACTCAGTGCTGTGCAGGGCAGGGCAGTTTTTGACAGAGAGTAGCATGCGTTTTGTTGTAATGTAAAATTCCATTCAGTGCTCACCTTGTGGCAGGTAAAATAATATATTGTGACATCTCAGTGGACCTTCTTGCTAAGTAAAAACTTTTATTTCTTGGGCATACTTAAGTGACTATAAGTTTTTACTCTTCAGAGCTGAGCGTTTTATGTTAACACTGTGTTTCTGATATGTTCTTATAGGTTCTGATGAGTAATTTTTCACGGAGAACAAATTTGATTTTCCTCTACTGAACAACTAAATTACAGGAACTCATCATCTTGCTTCCCTCCCTCCCCATCAGCGTAGGATGATTTGAAAATATGGTATTAGCTTATGTGATTTGACTTATGAAAGTTGAGGAGATCTCATCAGATCATTGCCAGAGATTTCAGTTATTTGGTTTCTCTCATGTAAGCTCCATGAGGGCAGGACAGGATCAGGTGCTGGATGTAGCCCCAAAATCCAGTTCCTGCATCTGCCTATAAAAATGGAATTTCATCTTTTTTTTTTTTTTTTTTTTTTTTTTTTTGTACCAGGGATCGAACTCATGACCTTGCTTTTGCCAGGCAGATGCTTATGACACTGTGCTATCTCCCCAGCCCTGGTTTCAGTTGTTTGGAATACCTTGTATTTAATGTTATGTAGAGTGATGAAGATTATTATTAATTTATTGTTATTTTTATAAAAAACTCTTTTGAGATCTAATTCACCGAATTATATGCTTTACCCATTTAAAATGTACAATTTGATGGTTTTTATGTTATTCACAAAGTTGTTCAACTACCGCCATAATCAGTTTTAGAACATTTTAATCTTCCCAACAAAAATTCCCTCATACATTAGCATTCATTATCCATTTTCTCTCACCACCTCCTTCCAGCCCAGAATAATACAAGTCTACTTTTTGTCCCTAGTTTGCCTCTTCTGGACATTTCATGTGAGCTGGCTCTCTTTCACTTAGCACAGTTTTCAAGGCCCCACTGGAGCATGTAGTCGTGCTTCATTCCTTCTTATTGCTATATTCTGTTGCAAGGCTGTGCATATTTTTTTTGTCTATCCATTGGTTAAGAGACATTTGGGACATTTCTATGCTTTGACTATTATGAATAATAGATATAGACATTGATATATAAGTTTATGTGAGTACATCTTCATTTCTCTTAGACATATTTCTAGGAGTGGAATTGCTGGGCCATAGGACAGCCTTTTGGGGAGATACCGAATAGTTTTGCAAAGCAGCTGAACCATTCCGTATTCCTATCAGCAGTATATGGAGATTCGAATATCTACATTGTTACCAACACTTGTTAATATCTGAACCATCTCTGACAAAACAAAACAAACAAGGGAGATATAAATGAAGGGCCATTTTGTAGTGAAAAAATAATAGGATAGATATATCGCTACTTTCTCTAAGTTCAATGAGAAGAAAGATTTGTACTAATAGTGCTTAGACATACTTCTGCATCTTGTACTCTATATAACTATTACGAAGATAACACTATGCAATGTATTATTGTAACTGTCCTACTAACCTGCTTTGAAGCTGTCTCATTGCTATTTCTTTCTCATTAAAATTAATAAAAGAAGGGGTTTTTCTTAATGCTGCTGCTTAAAGGCCTGAATTTCTAGGACTGCAGTCCTTTCTGCTGTGTCACTGGCCACTCTTCCTAGTTACATTGCTTTTCTCTGCTCTTTGGACCATGATAAGCACTTGAGTTATGATTTCAGAGCCAGGTAGCTTTGAAATTAAAGAGATTTTTAAAAAAGTCTTTTTCGTTATGGTGGGCAACTTTGTGAGTGACAGTGCATACTTACACCAGCTATGAACCGGGTAGGAACATCCCGAGCTAACCCTGGCATTTGAGTATCATGGACCCGCGGGGACTGGAGCCTGTCAAAGACGCACAAGAGGGGAAATGGTAGAGATTTGGGGAGAAATAAAGCTGAGCCCCAGGAACTACTAACACAAGTATATTCAGAAAGGAGGATATGTCCAGACTTACCATGATATCTGGTGGGTAGTTGTTATGGTTTCTCAGGGTCAAGCAAACATTTATTTATTTATTTTTTATGTATTTAGGACAGGGTCTGCAGAGTCTCACTACACAGATCGGACTCATAGTGATCCTTCTGTTTTCAGCCTCCCAAACACTGGGATTAGAGGCACTCACCACCATGCCCAGTTTCAGTCATCACCTTAGTGCACCCCAGAGGTGGGGCCAGCACAGCACACCGGGGATCAAACCCAGGTCCCTGTGTCTGCCTAAGCAGATGCTTTAGTCTGCTGAGCTATCTGGCTGGCCTTCAAAGACTTACTTTTGCAAGAAATCAAGCCCTTTAATGCCATTGTACGGTGATAATGATTATTACTGCTCTTAATAAGAACATGCAGCTATGTTCAGTAGGTAAAACAGTTTGACCCCAGTGAATTATGGTCATTTTGTCCAAAATTGGCTCCAATAGATAATGCTGTGACAAGCTTCTAACTGTTCTTGTTCTCATATGTTTCCAGGGATAGCTTTGACACTGAAGTACATTTTTCACTTGGCTGCTTGTGTAGGTTACTAGACTCCTAAGCTTTGTAAAAATTCCTCATCCTACTCCTTTTATATTGCTAGTGACTGAAGATGTCTGTAAGTGGGTATATCCAGCCCTGTGCCCGTCACTTCAGCACTTAGCCCATGGGGCTAGCACTAGCTCACAGTGCTGCTGTGGGGTTGCTAGGTGACAGAGAATGTCCTAGACATCCTCGGATCCAGAGGGCAAGACAGTCATAAATAATCAGTGGTGCCAGCACAACAAATTGCTGCTGACTGTTCACACCCAAGAAATAAACTCTTTTTCAATTAGCAGACCTGGTGATTGAGTGTCTGTCTATTGGTGAGAACTGCCTAGAAGTTTCCCTTTTCTGTTCGCTGCTAGAAAGCTCAGATGAAGTTTTCATTGAACCAGAATAATTAATTCATCAGTGTTCTGAATGTAACAATTTCTAAACTCCTTCCAATTTTTAATTGTATTAATTATCTTATTCACATGGTTGTTAAAAACATTGTTAGCTGCCTTTGAATTTATTTTGAAAGTTTGAGTTTAAATAATTTCTTAAATTCCCACCCATAAGATGTAACTGTCTTCTCTCTCCAGAAATGTAGGCCTCTTCTTTTTTTTTGTATTTTAGTACAGGGTCTACAGGTTCTCACAACATACGTCAGACTTGTAGTGATTCACCTGTGTTCAGCCTCCCAAGATATAGGATTATAGGTGTGTACCACCATACCCAGTCTTAATCACTATCCCGCCCCCATGCTCTGGGGGCGGGGCCATTGTGGCTGGTGGGCCAAGGATGAAACCCTCAGCCACTGCATCTGCCTAAGCAGTGTAGGCCTCTTCAACATGCTCATGATTTGATGAATTAGTTATCCTTCCCCACTGCCTTCATTCTCCCAGCTTAAAACATCCGGGGTCATCATATTGCCAAGAAAGTATTGCCAAGAAAGTACTTATATTCTTACATAAGTATAAGAATATCTTTGGGCAATCTTCTAGAATTTAATTAGATCATGCTGAAGTGCAGTCTCATGTTCCCAGTGGTAGACCAACTTTGTCCTAGTTACACAACTAGCTATGAGTTCAGTGTTAATAAATCACCAACATATATTCTGTGAAGTGGCTTTAGACAAAAACAAACATAAAATAATGTTATATATTGACTGACTGAAAAAAGAAAAGTGACCAGAGGCTTGCAAGAATGTAATCCTGTATGTTCCCCAAGAACAATGACTCAGTATTTGTGAATTCAGTATTTAGGATAACTTCAAGGATAATCACTAAGCTGACTGCACATGTAAGTACAGAGTCCTATAAGGAAATCTCTTTAAGGTATCTGACTCTCCCTTCTGACGCAGTAACTTTGTAGAAGATGGTAGCCACCTTAAGTGGTGAGAATCCACTGTTTCTCTTTCTGTTTTCTTTAGCTTTCGTTTGTGGAAAGCATATATTCTGGATGAAGCTTGGAGTTTTCTATTTCTTGAATCTCTTTTCTCTGGAGAATTTAACATGGCAAACTGTGACTCTTAGGTGATATTGAATTGAGCTTTTTTAAAAAAAAAAATTAGTCAATGTCATTTCTAAGGTTTTTGTTCTAAACATCAGAATGTTCATGCTCATCATGAGCATTTGAAAGTTAACAATGGCTTTGACTCATTCTACATCCTTTAAGCCCACCTGATGCCATTCCCTGTGTTCAGAATTACTTGTTGATCACTTCAAGTGATTCATCCCCTGCTTCCCACTTCTTGGAGGCTCAGCACTGCTATTTAAAATAGCAGAGCCAGCAAGGTGGTTCAGTGGTCTAAAGTGCCTGCTTAGGAAAGCTTAGGCAACCACAGGGACCACAATTCAATCCCCAGCACCACAGGCTGAGTCAGCCCCACCCACAGGGCAGGCTGAGCCGGCCATAAATAAATAAATAAATAAATAAATAAATAAATAAATAAATAAATAAATAAATTAAATAGTAGAAAAACATGGTCCACTGGGTTCCAGTACAAGTTCACCCCATTTCTGAGTGGGCAGCTTCTCCCTTGAGCTGCAGGGGGCCACCAGGAACGCATACCCTCGGCTTCTCTTCTGGAAGCTAAAGCAGAAGCATTCCACCAGCTCACCCCCTTTTTGGCATCACTGGAGTACTCCTGGTCCTGTGTGTGTCAAGCGAGCCTCATGAGTCATCAAGCTGAGCCAGGCCCTGCACAGGGACAGTGATGAGGTCAACTTGCATTGCCATCGTGCGAAGTGATCCCAAAGAGGTTGCTTTCATGAGCAGTCAAGAGGAAGTGTTCCGGGGAGGCCAGTGGCTTGAGTGAGCTTGTTTATAGGCTGACTGGGAAATTGTTTAGTTAGAGATTAAGATAAGATGTTTTCCCAAACATATAAGCAATGAGTGGGTTCCTTGGAGAGATTTCCTTATAGAGCATTATGTATCTATATGTGGCAGTAGCTTAGTAATTATCTTTATTTACTAGATTTATAAAACAGAAAGCCCAGTGGACGAGTGGTTGGTTTTTAGCAATGGTAGAGGTGGTTCGGCGAGGGGACAGTGACTGCCACTACCATTGAGTGGTTTCGTGTGCTTCTATGTTTTCAGCATCTCATTTCCCCCCAGGGTTACCTCCTAGCCCTTCACTCCCACCTCTGCCTTGTGCTTCCAGTGCTGGGGTGGCTATGTCCTGTGTGGCCTGATGATGTGCTGGTGGGACTTGGCTGAGGTACCCTGACCCTTCCAAATCACTCTCAATGGCTGGCAGGGACCTAGGGGATATGTGTACATAGAAGATCGCGCGTTTTCATGACACTTGCTGTTAGACCTGGCCTCTAAATGCAGGACCCGCTATCAGGGGGAGGAGCCACCCTAAGGGGCACCTCTTCTCTCTGAGGCCTATGTCAGAGATGGTGGGAGGCTGGCCCAGCATTTTCCAGAAGCTTCTCCAGCTGCTTATTTTGATTCCCTTAGCAGCCAGGTGAGAGTTAGGAGTGCTTGAGGGTCCTAGAGGAGGCCAGACATCTCCAGGAAACTGTGTGCTCAGGCATGAAATTAGCCCCCAGTGGGAACCTATTCATAGAGTCTGTGAGGTGATATATCATAGGTGACATCGGCCAAACTCCTAGGTCAATGAGTCCATGCTGCAAGGATATGCATTACAGCTTCATTTAAAGAGCCGCTTGTGGGAGGGGAGGAGGGGGCTGGGGAGACAGCTCTGTGCCTGCCTGGCAAGTGCAAGGTCATGAGTTCAAATCCTTGTCCTGCAAAAATAAATAAATAAATAAATAAATAAATAGCCACCTGCCTGGCATGCTTCTTCCCAGGTCACTCTGGCCAAGTCACCAATACCAAGAAGTAAAGGAGAATGGCAATTCTCGAGTCACACGCTTTCCCTAGTCTAGAATCAGTAGAGGATGGCTGAGTGTGGCTTCCTAGATGGTGGGAGTGGAATCCAGGTGACAGACGTTCAGGGAGTTGGGAATTGGGAGAGAGGCTGAAGGGATATATCTTTGGAATTTGAGGCAGAACTGTGTCTGAAGGACACAGAGAGTTCATTTCTTAAGATGGGAGGAATGAACGCTTCGAAGGCAGAGAAGAGGGATTTAGGAAATGTTCATAAATCAGGACCTAAGGAACAGGTTGTGGTCCAGGGTGTGGCCAGAGGCAGTCAAATCAAGAACAGGTAGAATGAAGTGAAAGTGGGGACACGGGGCCATTCTGGATGGACATCTCAGAGGTGTTCACTGTCCTCAGTGACAGCCACCATTAGTGGTGCCCATCTAGGTGCCAGGTAGTTCTTACATATTTTCTCCTGATTCTCCCCCAGCCCCTTCATGATCTACAGTGAGAAAACGGGGGCCTAGGCAGGTAGCTCTTGGGGTACGGGGAGGAGGGAGGTGAGTGCGGTCAGGTGACTGGTACGGTTGGCTCCGCTAGTGCCTTACTGCTTGCAGACACCTGGCAGCCTGTCAGGAAACACTGACTATTGGCCCCATCCTCATACACATGGAGCAGGACTACTGATAAGATCCCAGGACAGTGAGGTGAGAACCAGGCTCTGTCTTCTGCCTCTGCACTCCCCAAAATGAGAATGTTGGCTTGGCTCTTGGGCAGGTGAGGTCAGGGGAGCAGGATGAGGGCAGAGGCTGGTAGGGGAATTGCACAGCAGTCATAGAAGTAGAGTGAGGCACACTGAGAAAGCTCCTGGAGGGTTATCATACCCACTAATTTATAGGTCAAAGCTACACTGGGCCGTAACTTCAGATCTGTTTCCTGAGCAAATGCCCAGACCACTCTGGCTTTCTGATTTTCTGAGCTGCTGCTCTCCTGGGAGTGTCAGGCCCCAGCTGGCTGATCTGTTGTCAGAGGACTGACAAGGCTGTCGCATGTCTTGTTATTTCACAGCCCAGTACCCTTCGTACATGCGGTCCCTTCTTTGTCTTCATTACCCGGCTTGACCTTTGTAGCCTCCCATTGAATGCTCTGTGTTTGAGAAAGTCTTTCTTTACTGTCCCTGGGCCCAGTCTGGTTTTAGCCACCTCTGTGTTTCCACTTTGCCCCCTGCAAAGCTGCGGTTAGTACATGGCCTTTGTAGACCATGGCAGGGTGCCTGTCTCTTGGTAAGTGTGTACTAACTTCTGTTATTAACCTGGGATGGGACTACATACCGCTGAGAGAGAACACAAGGCAGGCAGGGAGCAGCACTGCGTAGGAGACGGAAATATCTAAAGGTTTCAGGAGAAGCCACCTTATAATGAATGGTTGGCATAGGGTTTTCTGTACCAGAAAGGGAGAGTGCAGAGATGTGAGAGACAGGAGAAGGTTGGGTTTCCTTTATTTACATATTGTCTATGTTTAAAGCATCCTCTGTGTGTGTGTGTGTGTGTGTGTGTGTGTGTGTGTGTCTGCAATGTGGTATTTTGATACATGCATCTGTAGAGGTTATGAATGGCTGTACTTACTATAGTCAGTTCTAAAATGAAATGGGAAGAGGCATCCATTTAAAGAAACTGGCTCATCCAGATCATCCCACCTTTGAGAAAGCTTTGTCCTTGCTTATAAGGGTAAAACAAATTGATGATACGGATTTATTTGCCTTTTGGATTATACATAAGTCTTTGTGCCTTGATAACACCCTTGTGATCAATGCACCGTGCATAGATGTCACTTATGTACACTTTATAGAATTTGAAATTACCACTTGCGTAGTTGTTTTAACAGTTTTGAGTCCCTGCTTCTATCCTGTCAATTCTCTCTACATTTTAGTTCAAATCAATTTCTTAAAAAGGCGTAGAATAGTCTATTATGCTATATTCCATGTGGGAAAATATGGTCCAATTGATTACTTCGGTTTTTAAAAATCACAGAATGCCTCTTAGCTGGAGAGCAGTGTGAGAAATGCTTCAGAGGGATGCAGTCCTGAACCAGAAGGTCCCTTTGCCTTTCAAGAAGCTGCCACCTAAGAAAGAAGCAGTCGCAAATGGAGCTGATGATAGTAGACCTACTAGAGTGAGGCTTGCTGGAAGAGAGGCAGGAAAGGGTGGGTCCTGAGGGAGCATGACTAACTAGGCCAAGGAGTGGGAATGGGATGATGCTTTTGGATAGAGACGGTCATTTATCTTCACCTTGAGGTTGGAGCTGGGTTTTACAGGAAGAAACAGGGTGAAGAGCATTCTAGGTGGATGAAATAGTATATAAAGATAAGCTTTTATTTTTATGACTACATTGTGGTGAAAAGAGAGAACTGTCAGGTGTTTCTGTATTTGCACTAAAGTGCAAGTGTCCTCAAGAAGGGGGAGCTGTCATGTAACGAGTGCAGGTGTTTAAGTATACATATGTGTTTTATCTCAGTTAATCCTCGCCAAGCCCCTATGAGGTAGGAAAGTAACAATGTACTCATTGTACCGGGAAAAATCCCAAGGCTAACAAAGGATGATCATTTTGCTTACGGCCACATAGCCAGCATCTGGCAGGACTGGACCTGAACCCAAAGCTCACAGTTTCCCAGTTCTTTTTTTTTTTAAATATATTTGGTTGTTGCAGAATCTCACTGCACAGCTCAGATTCATGGCAGTCCTGCTTTCAGCCTCTCCAGTGCTGGGATTATAGGCATGTGCCACTACGTCTGGACTCTGGCCAGCTCAGCTGTCCCTGGGATCAGGG
>PVKN010030567.1:0-12716 GCA_004027915.1 Capromys pilorides
CTAGAGATTTGAAATAATGGAAAAGAATTTTTACATCTCTACATAATTTAATTATTGATTGATCTGTGGGCAAAAGATAAAAGAATTTTTCAAATTGGAAAATGTAGAATATTTTGGTTTTCTAAGTGAATTTTAATTTGGACTTCCATAACCTTTTAAGACAAGCCCAGCACATTTCTTATTTCTCTAAATGTCAACAACCAGGATTACCAGGACATGCTCCCAGTTCTGCATCAGGTAGATGTCAGCTTGATCAATGACAAGAAGCTCAATGGAAGACAGAAAGTCAAAATCTCTCTTCTTCTCTCCTTCTCCACCGATGATGGTCCTCAAACCCAGAGGGGATGCGATAAGGATATCCGAGGAGTAGAAGGGGGCATAGAGCCGGATGCTCCTCTGAAGAATCGCCACTCCTGTACGAAACACAGGGCACATGATAGCTCATGGCTCAGTCGGGCGCCCTCTCACAGCCACCTTCCTGCACCTTCACATCGCCCTGCTCTCAGTAACTCCCTTTCTGTCTCTAGTCCCCTTTAGCATCCACTTTCTCCTCCTTTCTTTCCTGTCATCCAAGCTCTCCAGGGCTGTCAACGCTTTCAAAACTCCCATTCACTTATCACTCCTTCACCATCAGAACCCTTGGTCTCCCCTCAGGGTCTGATCTGTCCTCACTCCAACATGACTCATGCTCAAGTTCCCAACAACACTAACTTACAGGGCTTTGGGTCCAGAATGCACAAATACATGTTCAATCCTTAAGTGTTATCTGCTTGGCTTAGTCTCCAGGACTTCAGCAGTCCTTCCTGCCCCATTCCCTACCAAGCCCCAAATACCATTCCAGACCCAAGTACCTCTTCTTCCACAGGCCCCATCACACTTTTCTATATAAAGCTCTTGATAAGTTTATTTCCTACCCACAGCTTTAATGCTGCATTTATAAAATTTTATATTTCCAGCCCACAGCCTTTTGTTGAGCGTTGGACCACATACTAATTGATAGCTAGACATCTGAATGTGTTCCAAACAACCGGCAGTCATACAAAGCCTATGCCAATAAACTCTACAGCATTCTAGGCTTTGTCCCAAAGGCCTCCACAGAAGCATTCTCCTGTCTGGAACATCTTCCTCCACTCCAACTACCCCTCTATGACTGAATAAGTCTTACTGAAGTTTCAACAGGTACAAGGCAACACAATACTGCTGTGACGGCGCCTTTCCTCACCATACTGCCCCCATCCTGGAATAGTAGGTTTGCTTTAAACGTGCCCAGAAGCCCCACTGCACATGCATTGTGCAGAACTTCATCCCCTGCTAAGCTGGACTTCACTGGCAACAGGAACTATAACTTTTATTCTTATATTCCCAGTTTCTTAACACTGCCTAGCATCCTGCAGGTGACAAATGCCTGTGAATAAGCACACATGATTAATGAACTTTCAAGGCACAATCAAGTTGGCGGGACCTAGATAAACAACTAGCAAAAAACATGCAAAGTTGGAGGAGTGCCTACGTGGAGCAAGCAGCCAACCTAAGGCTTGGCAGGTATCTGCAGAGCAGGCAGCTGCCTTGTGCACAGGGTTTCAGCATCCTCAGAATCACCACACCCTGTCATGCCCATCTTCCCTGAGCCACACAGAACATTCCTATAACCTGCTGGATGGAGTTACTTCCTGGAAACATGCAGCATATTTTTCCACCAGGCCCCAGAGGTGCCCAAGCCCTATTCTAGGCAAGATTCTCCCCCGACAAAGAGGTGGCAACATCAGCATCCCTCAGAGGAATGCCAATTTCCAGGGTTCTAGACTGCAGCCACACTATGGATCACACAGCACCCCAATTTTGACAAGAAGGAATTACCAATCCTGAAGTGGTCATCGATGTTTCCCATAAACACAGCTTCATAATCCTCAGGCCTCTTCAGGTTGGGTGGTCTCTCCTCAGGATCTGACCCATATTCACTTTGAAACCTCTTTTTGTTGCTCACAATGATTTTCTTCTTGCTGTCGCCCTCCAGGAGGCTGATGAAGAGCTGCACCACCCGCAGAGCGGCTTCCCGGAATGGCACCACTATCAGCACCTGTGCAGGAGCAATGCAGCCTGGGTAGGGCGGGGGAGACACGGCAAGCCCAGGAGCACTCGCTGAGGACACACTGCTCTGCAGCCCTGTGCTGAGTGGCCCCGCAGGCACCATGCTTATGTCTACCCCTCCACATACATCAAGGCTCAGAACAAGCACAGGACCCTGTGGACTTCGGCCCATGGCTCGTGAGAGTCACTTCTTAAGCAGGATTTAACACAGGGCAATGACCAGATCAGCCATGTCTGCAGGTCAAAATTCAAGGATAAACAAGAAGGTCTCTGAGGGTAAGGAGTGTTTATTCATTTCTGTCTCCCACAGAACTAAGTATCAGATTTATATCCATAAGACTCATTCAATAGGACTAAGGAGATGGTTCAGAATCTAAAGTGCCTGCTTAGGAAAACTTAGGCAACCGCATAGACCGCAGTTCGATCCCCAGCACCACATGCTGCGCCAGCGCCACCCCCCAGGGCAGGCTGAGCCAGTCATTTAAAAAAAAAAAAGACCCATTCAGTGCATTTATGCCAGGGTTGGCCAAATAGATCAGCGGATTAAAGCGCCTATAAGCAAGCGCAGGGGCCAGCGTTTGATCCCTGGGCCTGCTGTGCCGGCCCCATCCCCAGGGCACACTGAGAAGGCAACTGAGACTGGGCATGGTGGCTTGTGCCTGTAATCCCAGCACTGGGGAAGCTGAAAACTCTTGGGAATTCCGATCTATGTAGTGAGACCCTGAAGACACTGTACCAAAATACATTCAAAAAAAAAAAAAAAGAGCAAAATCTCTAAGCCATGTCAATACTTACTTTTTTTTTTTTTTTGCGGGACCAGGGTTCAAACTCATGACCTTGCACTTGCTAGGCAGGCACTTGTGTCACAGAGCTATGTCCCCAGCCCCTAATACTTAAATTGTATAATCCCAAAATCAAGCTTCTTCAATACAAAAAGATACAAAGTAAAAATGCATATAAAGACATCTATTTTCCTTTCTAGTACCTGAAATCCTCTGACATTTAAACTACTAAGCACAAATAAATTGGATCATTACTGTAAACAGCAGTAACATTAAGAGGGCAGGTGAATTTTTGTTTTCCAAGGTTCACATATTCACATAGGTAACTGAAAAGAATCTCAGACTGGAGTTCCAACTCTGCTGTTCTTACCCTGCTTCTCTTTAGCAGAACCTTGTGCAAGACTAGAATTCTATCCACACCTGTAGTACACAGAGACTAGGTAAAAAGTCCATCCATGGAGTACTACTCTGCCATAAAGGGCAAACCTGAGACATTCCTAGCTAAATAGATGTGCCTTGATTTTTTTTTTTTTTTTTTTTTTTTGGTACAGGGTCTACAGGGTCTTACTACAGAGATCACACTCGGGAGTGATCCTCCTTTTCAGCCTCTCAAACACGGGGATTACAGGTGTGCACCGCCATATTCAGTCTTAATCAATGTCTCAGCATACCCTTGGGGCAGGGCAAGGCAGGGACTGAATTCCTGCCACTGAGCTCTGCCTAAGAAGGTGCTTTAGTCCTCTGAGCTATCTGGCAGGCCCTGATTTTTTTTTTAAAATGTATTTGGCACAGTATTTCACTACGCAGCTTGGACTTGTAAAGATCCTCCTGGTTTAAGCCTCCCCAGCACTGGGATGACAGGTACACACCGCCATGCCTGGTCTTGGTAGCCAGCTCAGGGAACCCGGGAGCAGGGCTGGCACACATGTGGCACTAGGGATCAAATTCCAGTCCCTGTCCTTGCCTAAGCAGGTGCTTAGTCCACTGAGCTACCTCACTGGCCCTAGATGTACCTTGAAACCATACGCATAAGTGAAATAAATTAGTCACATACATTTACTTGTATTATTTCTCTTGTATGAAAAAACCACAAGCATAAATGAGAACTAAGTTGTGTAACAGATACTGGGAAAACAGAAGAAAATATTCAAATGAGAAGGGGAACAAGGGGGCAGGGAGAAGGGACAAGAAAAGAAAAAAAAAATAGAAGGGAAAAAATGGAAACAAAGCCTTTGTAAATGTTTAGGTAACTGTTTAAATGTTTTCATCACCTGAAACCTAGATGAAAAGACAAGCTGGCCCATGATGCGCCACTATTAGTGAATAAGAAGGGGAAAGGCAATAGAAAGAAGAGGAGAGAAATGGGAAAAAAAGAAGCAAGATATGTCATACCGGTATAATTTCTTATGCTGTTATTATTAAATTTAGCCAAAACGCATCAATAAAAAAGGCAGGGGGAAGCCCACCCAGCTCTGAGCACTGAGATCTGTCAGTATTTATTTAGCTATGCTATGTTCATCTTAATAGGAGCACCCTAAATGACTGGTTAGTTTCTCCACTGTCAGAAACTGTCCCCTAAGCTGTGAGCAGCACTGTCTAACTCTGCCTGGCCAGTTTAATGCACTCACTTTGGGTTCATTCATTATTCTGATCTACTACTAACACACTCAGGTACCTGCCAAGTGCCAGGCACGTAAGTGGCAGTGCCCAGCAGCCACTACCCTGCAGCAGTTGCCTGCTGTCACTTACCTTAGGCCTCGTCAGCCCCTGGTCTCTGAAGCCATCATCATCACCCAGCCCCGGCTTCTGGCCTCGGTGCTTGCTATTATTGCTGAGCACCCTGGCATTGGCTTTGAGTACATGGTTGAGTGTGTGCAGGCAGTACACGTGGCGAACCTCCTCCCCGTTCTTCAGGGCAGTTCTTTCTGGGTAGAACAGGTCTCGGTAGGAATTCATAACTAAGAAGAGCTCTTTCTGGAGTGGTGTGAAGGGGCTATTTGATTTTGGGGGACAAGGTAAGAATTGGCTGTTGGTCTTGGTCCAGGTGGATTCCAGTGGCTTATGGAGATGAAGAGACTTCAAATCAAAATCCTTGGGAGGTTTAAATGTTTCCATCTCCTGAAACCTGGATGAAAAGACAAGCTGGCCCATGATGGGCCACTAGGAGAGACAGAACAAGAGCTGAGTCAGAACTGAGTCAGAACTGAATCACGACACCTGACATTCAGAGTCACATGCAAGTTACCATAATCTTTCATGATTTTCAGAGCATTTCATTAACCCTGACCAGGAACTCTGCAAAGCAGGAGCCCTTACACTCCTGTTGCAGAATGGGAAGGAGAGCCAGGCTCAGAGAGGCAGGAGGACCCAGAAAAAGTTGACAGGCAGTGTAGGCCAGAGTCCAAGCCTGCTGATCTCAAACCTGAGCTCCAGGTAAGCAAGGTGGCACACACCAGCCACCCAAACACTTGAGAAGCTAAGGCAAGAGGATCACTGAGTTTGAGGCCAACCTGGGCTACATAGTGAGACCCTATCTCAAAACACCCTGCAAAAACCAAAAAAACAAATCTGAGCTCCTCATTCCACCAGTCTCACACTCTTCTGTGGAGCACATTCTAGGAGTCTACATTCAGTTTCAGAAAGTTTCTGGGCTGGGGAGATAACTCACGCAATGGCCTGTGCGATCACAAGGATCCAGTACCACATGCTGTTGAAGGCTCAGCATGCCCAGGGGTGGGGTCAGTGCAGGATGGGGTACCGGGGGTTGAACCCTGGTCCCCACACTTGCTTGACTGAACTATCTCACCAGTCCACCACCATGAACTTCAGAAACCACAAGTTCTAAAGAGTCTTAGGAGAAGAATCACATTTACTTGATTAACTCAGAATTTTTCAAATTTATATGGGCAAGAAAAAATTTGTCTTTTTTGAAAACCGTAGGGCCAGTGAGATAGTTCAGTGGACTAGTAAGCCTATTTAGGCACGCTCAGGCAAGTTCAGGGACTGCAGTTCAATCCCCTACTCCACATGCCACACCAGCCCTACCTCCAGGGCGGGCTGAGCTGGCCAGGATCTGGGTGTGGTAGCATATGTCTGTAATCCCAGCACTGAAAGGCTGAAAACAGGAGGATCACTATGAGTCCAAACTCTGTAGTGAAACACTGTAACAACCAATTAAAAAAAAACAACTATTTATACCCACCCCCTTCAGACACACCTATTAGAATTCTGAGAAACATTATTTTGTGATAGGAGTCTGGTATTTTTTTCATTGTAGCAAAATGGCTGAAGTAAAAATAGACCTCAGCAAAAAGAAATGAGCTATTGTAAAGTAAAACCACCTAGATGAAACTCTGGAATTATGTTGAGTGAAAATAGCCACAGTCACAAAAGTAGCACCCTGAGTCCATTTAACATTTTTTGGAAACAAAAAATCAGAAATGGAGACTAGATCACCAGGGTCAAGAATGGCAGAGAACAGATGATGGGGAACAAGGTGCTACAGATCAACAGGGACCCACATGGTACTGGAAATGCACTACACCCCAACAGTGTGGCAGACACAGGATCTTCCACTATAATAAAACTGCACAGAACTGAACATACATGGCTAAGGAGCGAAAGCAGAGAAACGTGAGTACATTGTGGAAGGGCAGCAATGTAAATGTCCTTGTGACACTGCACTATGTGGTTCTGCTGGACTTAAGCACTAGGGAAATCAAGCAAAAGACACAAGAGATACCTGTGTGCCTCTTTATATCTGAATGCATACAATTATTTCATTATTTTTATAAACTTCAACTGAAACAAGGACAGCCAGGAATGGTGCATGCCTATCACCTAGGACTCAGGAGGCTAGAATCCAGGGAGATAGCTCAGTAGAATAAGCATTTGCCTGGCAAGCACAAGGTCCTGAGCTCAATCCCCAGTACTACAAAAAAGAACAGGACCAGGAGGCCGAGAAAAGAGGATCACTTGGAGCTGGGGGCCTGCCTAACTACACAGTGAATCCAAGGCCAGCCTGAACTTCACGGTGAGACCCTGTCTGATAAAAATCAGCAAATAAAGGAAACATCAGTCTGACCGTAAGAGTGCCGTATCCCTTGGAGGCTTAGTCCACTGCTGAATTTATAGCTGAGCATGCTGTCTGGGGTGGGCGGGTTGAGGTCTCTCTCACTGGTGCTCTTCCCTGTGCTGCCACCATGGTCTGAGCAGCTCTCCTCACCACACCTGTCCACCAAGGTATTCTCAACTCAGAGCCAGCTGGCAATGGACTGAAACCTTGGAAACTGAGTTAGAGATAAAGCTCTTCTCCTTCAGGGTAGCAGGTATCCAGCACCATGTCCCAGGAGACTGACCTGTGCCGCTTTATATTCTGCAGCTTTCAGCCTCCAAGCCATCACTGCAGTGCTCCCATTCAGCCTGCCAGTGCCTCTTCTAGCCACATCTATATCTCACCAGGGACTTCCAGCCTTCTAGTGGCCCACTTCCCTATGAAACAATCTCCTTTTGGTGCAAAGCACACAGCCTAAATCCAATACTACTATTTCATTTAGAACTTTCTTTAAACAACACTTACCTTTAGCTGATGGGTGATTTTGGTGTTTGATGAAAGTGCTTGAATCTCTTTTTCTTTCAGCTCTTTGCTCACATGTTGTACAAAGGGATCTAATTCAGAAAGAGACTGGCATACTTAGCACTAATGGCCGGGGTTCTCCGGTTTTCCAAAGGGATGGCATACTGATCTTCATGGTGTCAACACATCCATCTTTCCATCTACTCTCCCCATCCACACCTTCAAATTTCAGGCAGGCTCACTTTCCTACACAATTCTCTAAATATCACTTCACACTCAAAAACCTTTGGGGAAACTGCTCAGCTTCAGGCCCTCTGACTATACCTACAACCTCCTCTACAGTGTAACCTCTGAACTATCAACCCTCAAGCCCTCTTCCCTTTATGCATCCCCCTCCTCTGATCAAAGCTTCTAGCCTCTCTTTCACCTCAGTTTTGCACGTCTAGGCATTATCAGTATAACATCTTCCCAGATGCTGTCCATCTAAAGTCCCCATCTATCTCACATACATCCCCCACAGGCATATGCCCAAGTTTCATCTCATCTAGCACACAGCAAGTTCCCCAGGGCAGGCTCTATATCTGACTGATCTTGCACTGAAAGGTGTTATAGCTGAGATCTACAACATTTTCCAAATTTTCCTGTGCTGTAAGGTGGGGCTTCTGGAAGGTGACTAGACTCTGGGAATCTGAGATCAGTAGCTAAGTATGCTGGTAGGAGGGTCTGGTTAGAGGTGCGGCACTGGGGGCTGGCCCTGGGAGGGCACCTCTACCTCCCTGGCTCCTCCATTCTCCCCAAGTTTCTGGAGCAGCTTCCCCCACCTGGCCCTCCCACTATACTGTTTCTGTGACTGCACCCAACAACCATGGACTAAGACTTCTAAAACTATAAGCCAAAACATGCCTTTTCCTAACATAGTGAGTGCTGGATATTTTATTCCAGGGACAGAAAAGTGGCTAAGAAGAAAGACACACTGGGGTGAAGATGGTGGTGTGTGCCTATAATCCCAGCACTTGGGAGGCTGAGCAGGAGGGTCATCATGAGCTGGAGGACAGCCTGGGCTACATCAGTTCAAGGCCCGCCCAGACTACATAACAAGACCCTATCTCAAAAAAAAGAAAAAAAAATTCTAGATTTTAGGCTGGGCATGGTGCACACTGATAATCTCAGCACTTTGGAGGCTGAGGCAGAAGATAATGGCAGGTTCAAGGCCATCTTGGGCTACATAGTAAGCTCAAGGCCAGCCTGAACTGCACAGTGAAACCCTGTCTTAAAAAGAAAAGAGAAATTCTCAACATTGTAGTGACTTAGCACATGTCCCAGAGAACAGCACCAGTACTCTGAGCCCTGTTCTGGACATTAGCCCCCATTGCCAGGCTCACTAGAAAAAATCAGCACAGTTAGATGACTCATTTGAGGATGTAAAGGCAAATCTTCAAAAGAAACACATGTTGTGCTAAATACCAAAGTGAACAACACTATAAAAACCGTAAGGACTTTTCTGTACATGGGCAAAATATCCAAATTTCTGGATAGTCGACTTCCTGACGTTTGCCCCAGGGCTTCCAAGTCTTGGTGAGGTTCGTTCTGCAACTCTACACATCCTACCTACTCCTCCTTTTTCTTGTGTAACAGCCAAATGAAGTAGAAGACCCAAAGGAGCAGTACAACTTTAGCTGCTCTCAAGTCTTCCCTGAGCTCTGATCTAGCAATGTGAGGAGCTGGCCTATCCACTACACCATTTTTTTTGAGGCACAGGGGATTGATCTCAAGACCCTGTGCATGCTAAACAAGCACTCTACCACCGAGCCACATTCCCAGCCCTCCCCACTGCCCTTCATAAACTGCCCATTCCCTCACATATCCCTTCCCAGCCCTCATGCCAAAAATGACACAAAATGTCCATCAGAAAATTACTGTCCTTAGTACTGCTTATTCAACAAGAGATTAAGTGTGCATTACTGTGTAACCCCATCAAGGCACCTGGGGATTCAAGTAGCACCTTGTGACATCTTCACGGAGGAGCTGTCTCCACCATTCTCCTCAAGAAAATTGGTCTCCAGGCTGAAGAGAGCCTCATGCCTTGCATCTGTGAACTCAGCTAGAGGCTGCTGTGACGTGTCGGCAGGCTGCTCTTCTCCACCATTTTCCTCAGGGTTACCAGATAAGGCCACATCTGTAGTTTTGAGAAACACCTTGTGAAATTCTTTACACATAAATAAGTTTTCAAAAAAAAAGTTTTCTACTGACAAAGCCAAATACTTTAGCTTAAGCCAAAACACATGTTCATGGCTATCATTTACTTTTAAATAATGAACAACTCAGGTGGAGTAGGTATCAGCATTAAGCTTGATCATTCCACCACTGACCCAGCATGGGTGCTAATTTGGTCACCCTAGGTGGGACAAGTGTCTGGACATTTGATCAAACAAATATAATCTATCTATCTTTCTTTCTTTCCTTCTTTCTTTGGAGACAGGGTCTTGCTATGCAGTTCAGGCCAGTCTTGTGCTCACTTTTGTAGCCCCCGGGCCAGTCTCAAACTCAGAGACCCTCCTATCTCAACCTCCCTGAGTGCTGGAATTACAGGCGTGCAATACCTAGCCTGGTTCCAAAATATTTCTATGAATTGTTTCTTGTTTTATTATTGAGGTACTAGGAATTAAGCCAGGACCTCACACTGGGCCAAATGCTCACACTGGGCCAAATGCTCTATCTACCACTGAGCTATACTCCACTCCTTTTTATTTTGAGACAGGGCCTCATTAAATTGCTAAATTAGGGCCAGCGAGATGGCTCAGTGGTCTAAAGAGCCTGCTTAGGCAAGCTTAAACAACCATAGGGACCACGGTTTGATCCCTGGCACCATATGCTGTGCCAGCCCCATGCCCAGGGCAGGCTGAGCTGGCTATAATAAAAAATAATAAATAAATAGATAAATAAATAAATAAAATTGCTAAATTACCCACACTAAGCTGAAACTTATGATCCTCCTACCTCAGCCTCTTGAGTAGCTGGTACTACAGGGATATACCACCACACTGGGCTTGTAAGCATGTTTTAGATGAGATTTACATTTAAACTGGTAGACTCCATGTAATGCAGATTCCTTTCCTTAATGTGTCTGAAGGCCAGAGGAGAACAAGACAAAACTGACCTCCATCAGCACAAGGGAACCCTTCCAGCACAGGGCTGCTGAGCTCCCACTGCAGCACACAGTTCTTCCTCAGGCTCTGTCTGCCTCCCTCCCCATCACTTCTTCTGGACTTGCCAAGTCTCCATAATCACGAGCCAACTGCTTAAATGTATTTCTTTTCATATATATGAATCTGATTAGTTCTGTTTCTCTGGAGAACGCTAATATGCCCAGATCCCAGTCTAGGAACTCACTCTAACATGGTACACCACGATGCCCATGAAAAGAGACAGGGTTCTGCTTGCTATATAGCACTAATATTATAAGAAATAACTAGCTACTCATGGTGGCGCATGCCTGTAATCCCAGCACTTAGGAGGCTGAGGCAAGAGGATCAGTGTGAGTTCGAGACCAGCCTGGACTACAAAAGTGAGCTCAAGGCCAGCCTGAACTGCATAACAAGACCCTGTCTCAAAAACATGACAAAAAAAAAAAAGAAAGAAAGAAAAATAACTAGAGAAAAAAATGAGCTAGGGGTGGTGGCACATGCCTGCAATGCTAACATCTGCAGACTAAGGCAGGCAAGAGGATGTCTATAAATCGAAGGCCAGCCCAGACTATGTAATGAGTTTAAGATTAGTATGAACCATAATGTGACACCCTGTATCAAAGAAAAACCTGAAATGTCTATCAATAGAATATTAAACAAATTACTACATACAACATACAACTGAATACGATATAATTAAGCTAATGTAAGACAGGTGTAGTGACACAAGTTTACAATCCCCATTACTTGGAAGGCTCAGGTACAACGAGCACCATGAGTTTAAGGCCAGACTGAACTACATAACGAGACTGTCTCAAAAAAACAAACAAAAGGGTGGGGAGTATAGCTCAGTGGCCCAAGTGCCTGCCTGGCAAGCACAAGATCCTGAGTTCCATTATTCCTGGTACCAAAAAAAAAAAAAAAAATTTTAAGCAAAAAACAAAATAGCCCCCTCAACAGAGATAATATGATTACACAATTATATTACAGACATAGAATAAAGCCCATGGCATATGATTAAAGAAAAAAGAAGCAGGGCCTACAAGATAGCTCAGATTAGTATGCTGAGCTGTAAAAGGCTTAAATCAACAGCTTGTGACACTGCTATTTTGCCAGTAATCCATTGCAATCATGGAATACTGTACTATACATACAACTACTTTCTTTTAGTTTAATGATAAATTTTGTATACCAACACTGATTAGAAAAATTATGTCTACACCCTGTGCTCTGTATAACTACTAGGAGGACAACAATACACATCGTATCAATTATTGAGAATGTACTACTATAGTGTTTTTGAAAAAAAGCTAAAATAAAAAAATAATTAAAAATTTAAATACATATCTGAACAACAATAACAACAAAAAGATAGCTCAGCAGTCTACAATGCCTGCTTAGGCAAGCTTAGGCAAAGCATAGGGACCATGGTTTGATCTTTGGCACCACTTGCCACACCAGCCCCATACCCAGGGCAGGGCAAGGTGGGCTGAACTGGCCTCAAAAAAAGAAAAAAAGAAGTGGCGTATGGTGGCTTCTGAGTCCCAGCTCTGAGGGTGAAGTAGGAGGATCACCAAGTTCTAGACCAGCCTTGATCAGAAAGTGAATTTAAGTTGCCCAGACATGGTGGTGCACACCTGTAATCCCAGCACTTCAGAAGCTGAGGCAGGAGGATCAGTGCGAATTTGAGACCAGCCTGGGCTACAAAAGTGAGTGCCAGCCAGCCTGAACTGCATAGCGAGACCCTGTCTCAAAAAGACCATAAAAAAAAAAAAAAAGAGTTCAGGTGAATGTGAACTCAAGGTCAGCTTCAACTGCATAGAGACCCAATCATTCACAATAAATAAGCTATAGAAACATATAACTATAAATACACATATGTACAACACATATCTATAAAAACACGGGTTGGAAAAGTTATAGATACAAAGTCAAAAATGTTGATAACGTCTCTGGGTAGTGGAGATGCAGGTTAACCACAATACTCTCACTTCTGCTGTAAATAAATCTAGACTCATATCATTCACCATGCATTAAACTAAACTCAAAATCAATCGAAGATCTAAATATTAAAACAAAACCATT
>PVKN010030568.1:0-12702 GCA_004027915.1 Capromys pilorides
CAAGATAAAAACTTTTAAAAGGACCTTCTACTTCTGGATCTTTAAAAAATTTTTGCTCAGAGAATTTCAAAAGGCTTAGATATATTAATTTTCAAAATGATCCAGGATTTGATATCAGAGTGGTCTGAATTCTAAAGCTCTACTGGGAGGCTAAATGCCTTTGTAGGGTAGAGTAGTAATCCATTGTGTTCAACTATCACATCTTTCTCACCCATTCCTTTTCTGATGGATATATAAGCTGCTTCCAAGATTTATCTACTATGAAATCAGCTGCTATAAACATGCTTATTCAGGTATCACTGTGACAGGATGTCTTCAAATCTTTTGAGAAGACACCTAGGAAGGAATAGGCATCTGGGCCTTCTAGCTTTAGCTTCCGAGAAATCTCCATACTGACTTCCACAGTTGTGGTAATAAGTTGCACTTCCATCAACAATGTAGAATGCTTCCTCTATTCTTGTAGCCTCAGCAGCACTTTTTATTAATAAATTTCTATAAATTTTAGTCATTTGTAGGAAAATGGATGCACCTTGAAAATATAATATTAAGTGAAATAAATCAAATACATGACCTTAAATATTGCATGGCTTTCCTTATAGAGAAATTCAAATTAGAAGCAAAAAGCAAAATTAAAGATAAACAATAGGAGGTAGAGAGAAAGGTCTTTCTCACACAGAGAGGAACAAAGAGACGGAGGTTAGAAAAGGGGGAGAGAAAGGGATAAAGGATGGATTTCAAATGTGTAACAAATTCATATAATTTAAACATGCACAGCAAACGTATACTTATTAAAAATAGAAATATTCTGACATTTTTGTCTGTAATTAAAAGAATTAATGAGTCTTTATTCATTATGTGCACAATGAAGACATACACAAAAAAGCGTTTCTTCAGTTGGCTGAGGATTATTAAGAGATTTTTAAGAAACAGATCCACAGCCATTTGGAGGAAAATAAAGATGGCCCCTTCATATCATAAGAAAAGACATTCTAAGAAAAAGGAAAAGAGACTAACATGTTTTGAAAAAAAATGAATAATTTGGAAATATTACGATATAATAAAAGTGATGATGAGCTGGGTGATAGCTCATTGGTCTGAGCAGCTGCCTGGCAAATACAAGGACCCAGGTTCAAGCCCTGTTGCCTCACATGTTGCTGCACACCTGGAGAGGTTGAGACAGGAGGACCGCTATGAGTCTGAACTGTATACCAAGACCCTGTGCCAAATTCCTTCATTAATCAATTCTTTTTAAAAAAGAAAAGTGGTGAAAGTACATAGAAATAAAGAGACTTTGTGGTCCTAAAAACCATGTTCTATATGACAAACTTGAGCATGAAGAAAGAGTGGGAAGAAAGCCTTTGAGGTTCCCTCCCTCCTCTGCTGTGATTCCCATCATCTAAGGCAAGTACTCCATATGCTGATGGAGCTAAGGCAGCATGTGATGCAGGCACTAGCAGAGGCCTTAACACAGTTCCCGTGGTCTCCACATTTGAATCTTACACTTGCTTACCAATCCCAGCAAGTTAAAATACTATATCCTGGAGTCTCATGAAATATTAAATGTATACACTCATGTATGCAATCTTTATAATTTCCAGATATGGTGTAGGAAGTTAAGGTACCCTTAGAGCACTAATAATTTGATTAATAAAATTCACCTCTCTTTTAAGACACAGATTTTCCTTAGGCTTGAATCTGTAACATGAATTAATTACAGCTTAATAGATGCCATTAACCTAGCTTTAAAAGGAAAACAATGGGTTAATAGAAAGAAAGGACTCACTTAACAAAGAAGACAAGTAAAACTGTTAAGTCCCTAACACTTAACTAGAGGATAAGAAATTTGGAAATCTTAAACTCTTTTTTTTTTTCTTCTTCTTCTTCTTTTTATCATTTAGAGATAAGGTCTTGCTATGTGGCTGAGGATGGCCTTGTGGTCATTTTGTAGTCCAGGCTGGTCTCAAACTTGAAACCATCCTCCTGCCTCAGCCTCTGGAATGCTGGGATTATAGGCATGCACTATCATGTCTGGCTGGAACTTTTACTCTTTGTAGAGGTTATTTCTCCTAAAACCTTCCTAAGGCCATTGTTTTCCCAAGTAATAGGTTAATTATTTCCCAATCCAGGCCAGGGTGATGGTTCAGCAGCATAAGCACCTGCCTAGCAAGTGCAAGGTCCTGAGTTTGATCGCTGATACCAAAAAAAAAAAAAAAAAAAAAAAAAGGATTATTATTTCCCAATCCATTCATTCCATTTCCCTTATTGATTTCCCACACCAAGGCTGGCCTCATTACTAATTTCTCCTCTAGGATTTTCTGAAACTTGTACTCAAGTGTTTTACCAGTAGGTTTAGATAGATTATCTTCAGATATAAATTAGTAAATTTGACCAATTGCATTCCACTAAGTCTACAATTTTGTAAGTAATTGAAGTGGTGTTGAAAGTAGCTCTGATTGGGCAAAAAAATTTTTGGTTGTGATAATAAAACCTTCTGCCCAAGAAGAAAGTCGCATAAGGTGCTGTCCTTTGAATGGTCTAGAAATGTCTAGAGCTACTCCCTCAAAAAGAGAAGCTATATCCCTCCATCCCCATGATTTCTTCTTTGTGTTTCCAGGGTTACAGGAATACACAATTGGAGCACGGAATGCAAAATATGCCCAAGTATACTCTTGTGACTACACTTGAACTTAGGACCTTTTAAAACATTAATCTGTTAGCTGTTTATAACTTAGGTCACCTAGATGTAAGAAGACCTGCATTAATAACTTTTCTGTTGTCTTTTTTCTTTCATGTGCCCAACAAAAAACAAATAAAAAAATGTAACATTAAGTTAACTAACTCAAGAGTCTTACTTTCTTGTGCAACACAAATTATATTGGCCCATGTGTCAATTAGCAAATTCTGAATTCTGCAACTGAATCATTTCCTTGGTGTACACAAGAGCTCTTTGAATAATCTTAAGGCTATCAAAACACAGTCAGGAAATGTTGCAGGAAGATGTTTCTCACGTGTTCAACCAAGAAATGCACACAGAAGTAGCAGAAATTTTATTTCCCTTTAGAAGAAACTATCATTCATAGAAGTCATGACACAGTGCAAGTGTGACTTGCTCCTTAACACAGGGAATGAATGTTGCTTAATTCATATGTCTTAAAGGACTCTTGCCATTCTTCTCTATTAGTTCCCCAAAGAAGTGAGTTCATGGTCTATAGGATTTAATATATTTCAAACACTCCTTTAAAACATCTTTTACCTTCATGCTATAGAAAAATCTAGAGGTATTTGATATCGTAGAAGTGCCTCATCTCCTGACATTCAGAACTACATCTCTTGAAAACACCATGTAGGCTGCAAGTTTCCTTTTGTTTGCCCAGTGTCTTAGCTACTGTTCTCTCATTGCTGGGACAAACATCCAACACTCAAAATGAAAGAAAGTTTTATTTAGCTCACACTTCCTGGAGGTTTCATTCCAAGACAGAGCAGCACATGGCAGAGAACAACCTTTCATGACGTTGGCAAAGAGCAAGAGTGAAGGGCAGAGTAGCAGCAGCTCAAGCAGCTGGCTTCTCTTCCTTCCCTGAATTGAAATACAAATCACCTGCCCCAGGCCAGGGGCAGCACCCATACCCATAATAATCAATCACAAACTCCAAAAGTGGCCCCATGACTGCATGAGGCTTTAGAGGGACACCTATACACAAAACATAACACCCAGACTTCACCTAATTTTCCTGTAAGGCCCACTGACTCCTACCATGAAACACTGTTAACAGCTACATAAGGTGGGTACTTTCAGAGATAAGGCCCTATACTTAGGAAGAAAAGCCACCACCCTTGCAGAGAACTGTCAATATGCCTTCAAAGTTGTTTTTCTTTTCTTTTTTTTTTTTTTTTTTTCAGCTAAGGTTCATGGGAGAAGCTTACAAAGCAAGCTTACAAAGTAGCCAACAGCAAGTCACTCTATTTTTTGATGTCTAGGAAAAAAATTTAAAAAACTTTGCTCATGCTAACACATCTGCACACAGAAGTGTTTTGGTCAGCCAATTGTTTTTCAACATAGGATTATGACCTCAAACTGTGCATGCTCGAAAATGTGCCTGCCTCCACCCAGGATGGAAGGCCCAGTGTAGATATAAACGAGCTTCCCCAGTGAAGGCGCCGTGCTTTCCTTGGGGAGATCACTACTGTGCAAATGGATTTCCGTGTTCTCCTTGCTTGCTGCCTGCAACACGTCCTTATCTCCTGCTCGTGTTTATTGGCCTTGCATCCACCAAGAAGAGAATCCATTGTACTGAGTCACAATGTTGGTTTTTGCCCTGGAGAGAGACAATGTTCATATATGGTGACTTTAAAATGTTTATAAGGAAGTTTGTGGATGTGTATTAGAATCATCTTCTGGGTAAAGATGGAGGCTCTTTTTCCACAAGGTAGAGTAATTTTGTTATTCTTACATAGAAAGTTAATTCATGTAAGCCATCCTAGTGTATCTGTTTCAGGCCAACTAGAAGTCAACAAGCAGGTTTCTGATGAAAACCTAAAACTGCAACAATATTTTCATTTTTGATCCTTCCAGAAGCCAAGCAAAATGACCATCCAATATTTTTATTCTTCAGTACATTTTAAACGTATCTAGAGATTTCAAATGTGAGTAAATTGTGTATAACATTTTGTAAATCTTGCTCTGGGCATTTCATACCTCTTTTCTCAATAGATCAATGTTTCCTTTTTCCCTTCCCTCACACTAATAAACTGAAATGGTAGCTCTTAGAGAGTCTAACAATTACATTAGCAATCCTGGGAAAAGAACACATTACAGAATTATTCCCGATTACTACTGAGCTAGTAAGTTCCTTTTTCCAGACATATTTCATTCTCAGAAGTACTTTGTGTGGGAATGACAAAGAAATCACCAATGTAGAAGTATCTCTTGCACAAGTCAATCAGAAAATTTTACTAAAGTTTTCTACAAATTCTAGGCACCAGAATATATTGTTTTTGAGTGACATTTTCAAAATCAGTACACACAAAGTAGAGAGACCCTAGAAGTGACTTTTATGAGCTGTAATGTATTCAAGTTCACTACTGTTTTCCTCTCAGGTACTATTTGACACACCCCACTTTCATGGCTTCTGTTTCTTTTATCTTCACTTGTTGCTTCCTCTGTTCATAATACTTATTCTTGAGAAAAAAAGTTAATAGACCTGGAGATGGAGAAAGTTTTCCTACAGAGCTAATGACACATGAGGATTAGACAGTATTTATGCTAAAGACCCAAGAATTATCAATCAAACTCCCTTTTCGCAGAACACAACAATACTCAGGTGATTTTTACCCAGTTTTCTTTACTCCACTTAATCCTTTTCTTAAAAACATTTGAAATAAATTCCTAGCATCCCTGGCCAGCGAGATAGCTCAGCAGACTGAAGTGGTTGCTTAAGCAAGTTTAGGCAAGCACAGGGACCATGGTTTGATCCCAGCACCACATGCAGCGACAGCTCCCTGGAGCCTAGTGGCATATGTCTGTTATCCCAGCACCAAGGCTAAAGACAGGAGGATCATTATGAGTCTGAGCTGCGTAGTGAAACCCTGTAATAACCAAATACATTTTAAAAAAATTCTTAGCACCTGGTCTTTGATGCCGTTCAACTTCTATGAAAAGCTGCTAAATTTCACTCCAACCTGAACCCTAAACACAACACATTCAGGCTTATACTGTATGTTAAGTATAAAATAATGATTTTTCTTCATAAAGAATAAAACACAAATGAACAGACATCACACAGGTCATGCACCTCCGTGCGCCACCAGTGAACGGACAGTAACTGATTCTGTGAGGAACTCATTCATGCTCTGTACTGGGTGTCGCAGCCTTCCTCTCCCTGACTCCTCTGCCGCTTTGTTAAGAAAGTTATTTTCAAACACTGTAGTTGCACGAGCAGTGTGAAAAACGAGCACATATGGACTGTTCCAGGTCTGAAAATAGACAGCAGCAGCAGGACATCCAGGTTGGACCCCAGGAGCATGAAACCCAAAAGCAGCTCTGCCCATTGTTCAGAAAAAGAGGCAGAAGTTTTAACTGGGAAATAGCACATATCTTTATGAATTTGGTGCCTTTCTTCATTGAGAAAAGAGGTTACGTCTCATGGACCCCTGCTAGTAACAAATGCTGCTTTTCTAGTCTACTGCCACACACTGAGAGCTGGAACCCAGCTGCTCTTAAACCTTCCGCTGAGTCCTGTTGGGCAGAGCTGCACCGGCTCAGATCTGTTGTTCTGTTAAATCAATGCTCCTCTTACCTCGGCTTCCTTGTTCTTCTCTTTGTTTCTGCCCATTGAACTTCTCCCATTGCTGGCAGACTCCAGGGCTGGGATTACGGAAATCTGGTGGAGGGGCATCGTGGCCCAGCTGCAGGTTGCCAGTCCCTGATTGGATGCCTGATCTCTTCACTCGCCCTGAGTAGCCCACCTGCACAATTGTTCATATCCTCGCTTTGCCAAGCTCAGGTCTAAATAAAAAGGGGAAAAATAGTGTTTGAGACACTGTACAGCAGAAGCCAGGGTTGTCTGGCCAAAATGTCAAGCGCCTTGAAAAAGGAGTTTAAAAGAAATGCAAGAGTAAATAATCCAGGGAGTAAATACTGTATTCTCAAAAGGACGATTTACTGCTAGTCATATTGGTACTGCTTTGTCACCAGAGCACCCCCTCCCCTAGGAGAATTGTGGGAGACAATTCAATTTCTATGGTGCCTAATAACTGTCATGGAAACCAAGAAAACCCAGGTCTCACAGACCCTTATTAGCAACTGCTTCCTTTAATGGCACGGGCTCCCACATTTGCAGGGGCTGTCACTTCGGCTTTGCTTCTACCCCTGGGTCCCCAGGAGGCCACTAAGCACCCAGAGACACTGCATCCTGCTGACTAGGTAAATAAGCAGAAGGCTCAAAAGCTTAGTGTCCTATTTGGAGCCAAATCTCTTCCTTGCAAAGCTTGGAAGAGAGGAGGAGGAGGAGGAGAAGGAGGAGGAGGTGGCAGCAGCCAGCAGGCTGTGTCCTTGACGCATCTACACTAATCTGCTTAGGTCAAAGGCTCTGCCTTAAAGTGCAGAGCATCCTACGGGGAGGGTGGCTGAGTGATGGCCGCTGTCTGCTGGCCGGCTGGAAAGAGGTAACCACTCCCCGCATGTCCCTGACTAAGACACCAGCAACTAGGATCAGAAGCTGTCAGTCGCCCTGAAGCACAGAGCTCTATGCTACTCATTTTAGCTTTTCCGCAGTGCCCGTGCTCCTGAAATGTGTTTGTCTGAATCCCTCGCAGCGCTTCCTTATTTTTCTGGGCAGGACATCGGCTCTACGAAGGTTTTACTGTCTTCTACATAGAGTTAAATAATTCGGAGAGCATAAATTATGAATCAGAATTTTTGCCCTATAATTCAAACACAAAACAACCTCTGAGTAAAGTGAATTTTTAAAATTCACTCACTAGAAAGAAAAAGATATCACTTTCCTTCCTGTAATTATTTCTTCTTTGTTAGAATACAATATCTTTCTATCTTTAAAAGAACAGAATTTCTTTTTTATTCATATATATATATATATATATATATATATACATTATGCTTTTCCACATATTGCTAATAAATCCAATCTCTCACTGTCTTTTGTGTTTGTTTACCCCAAAAGAAGCAAAATTCAGGCAATTGCTTGACTTTTCAAAGTATGTTCTCAAGCACTGTTTTATGAGTTAGGTCTTGTCCCTAACCATGAAGGGCACTTTTGAGGTAGTGTCCAATCACAGTTCATCTCTGACTTTCTTTTTACTCCACACAATGATGTCATTTCCAAAAAGCTGTTATAATTTGTTCAAATTCAGGATAGAGGAAAAAAAATGTTGAATAGTTACTCTCACCAATAATAAAGTAAAAGTAGTCAATATAAAGATAGCAAAAGGTCTGGGAGGAGTGCTCAGTGGTCTAAGCAGCTGCCTGGCAAGCGCAAGGACATGGGTTTGATCCCCAGTACTGCAGGCTGCAGCAAACCGGCCACTAAAACTGGGCATGGTGGTGCACAGCTGTAATCCCAGTGCTGGGGAGGCAGAGATTGGAGGGCCACCATAAGTCCAAGTTGTATAGTATGATGCTGTACCAAATATATAAATAAATAAAAGATATTCTAAAAATAGCAAAAATAAGCCATCAATCTTTAGCTTAAATGTTTACACTGAAATAAATGCTTGTGTGTGTTCTCAAGAGTTGTCCCATTATGTGCTGCTTTTAACTTCAATTCACCATCTTTAGGTGGCTTTGCTACTGTGTCATCCACTGGGCTCATCCGGGGAGAATTACTAACACAGAGATGTCTGGTGACACACTGGCTGTTATGGTTTATGTCTAGTTGTCCCCCTAAAGCCTCATGGAATCATGGGGCGGGGACTTCTAGAGTTTGGGACTTGAGTCATGATCCACTGGGATTATGTGTTTTAGTACTGACATGGTTATTGTCTGAGTACGACTGGGATTATTGGTGTGGCCTAAGGCGGATAGGCTAAGGCAGAGAGCCTGAGTGTAATATAAAGAGAGACAGAGAGACAGACATGGGTTGTTGCTCTCTGCACCCTGGTTGATCAGTTGCCTTTGTTGTGGTTGTTGCTGTTCTGCCGCCATGAACTGAATGCTCTCTGCCCTGTTCCACTCAGCCTTGGGCCAGCTGAATATGGACTGAAATTTCCAGCAACTGTGAGCGAAATAAACCTTTCCTTCCTTCATTTTGAGTGTCCGGTATTTGTCCCAGCAACGAGTAAAAAGTAACTAAGACACTGGCAAAAACTTAGATTAAGTAGAGCTGTAAGCAGAAGTGGTCAGTTTTTAAAACATCTGCACAAACTAATTTTGAGAATCACTGCAGACTGTCAGTTGTATATCCTTAGCACAAAACAAGCTAAAGTTTGCATAGCAACAAACACCTTGTTTTAAAGTAAGAAAACTAACATGCTAGTGAGGCAGCCCTTAATTTGGCTTCTGATCGTCATCTGTCTTACCTTGCAAAGTACGTGTGTGACATACAGAAACTGGAAGGAAGCCACTGAATGTCCATGCCTTCCAAAGCTGCCATGTGCAAAGTAAGGTTAGCAGTGCCGAGGCACAGCTGTGTTTAAGGACTATGTCTGTGATGAGGAAATGCATACAAAAATTTCCTTCCCTTAAATAACCACTAATCCCTCTACCGAGGGCTGCTTTCATTAGGAGAAGGATGGAAATAAAAGTCCATAAGCCCAATAGACATGAACAATTCAAAAATTTAAATTGCAAACCTCTTTCAAGAGTAATATTGCCAGTATTTATACTGAAATGCATTTTTACATGAAAATGCTAAAGTGTTTTCCAGATAAAATTAGAATTAGGTCTTTTGCCTAAAATATTAATTAAAGTTACAGAAAGGGAGATTTTTAGCTTGAATTAACTGCATAGCTGTCTTAATCCTGTACTTCATTATGCATGTGAGGTTATCCTTTGTTTGCAGTGAGATTTTTCAAAAATAAGAATTAAATTTTAAGTTAATTTAATTTATATGGTTGAGCTATTTCAATTAGCTTTTTCTTATCCTAAAATGCAAACTACAAATTGAATTTCAAGAAAAGAATATTTGTTTCTTAAAGTAGTTTACACACTACATAAGAGGAAGTTACATTTCTGGTAATGTGTTAGAAATAATAAGAATTAATAACTGGAATGTTTAGTAAATATTTATGTAATTTTGCATTAGCAATTGCTAATTGAGCTTCTAAGGTTTTCAAATTGTATCAATAGGGAAAACATGCTTTTAACATCCTGGGTTCAAATACTTGACTGCCTTTGAACAGAGGAAAACGCGTTAGCTGATCTCATCGACTCACTTTCTTCTTCTACCTTTCCCTGAGCAGCTCCTAAAGGGCTCTGGCGCTGGAAGCTTGGAAGCGGGAAGTCTCTGGGGTGCGCCCATATGCAACGCCCAAAGCTAAGCAGGCTGTGGGGAAACGTACTTCTCCTGGGAGAGCACAGATCACTGTGCACGGTAATTAAGCCCTGAGGAAGAGAGAGCAAAGAGCAACGCACCCAGGAAACCAAGCGCCAGCACACGCGACGGCCCAGCTACCAGAGATCAGCGGTTCACGTCACATCTGTCGCATACATAGGCATGGTACATGATCTTGCTCCTAAGCTTTGTTTTTGTGGAAACTATGAACTACAACTATTATTGAAACCATCTCAGGATATTCACCCACACTCCACCTGCATATCCTTCCTTATATATGCCTGAATAACGTTCGTTTTATCTTCATATCCTGACTTCCACCACTCTGGTTTGGGAGTATCAGTTCCTCTGATTCCTGAATTTGCCATTTATGGTTCATAATTCTAATTCTTGCATTTATTTACTTATTTATTTATTTATTTATTTATTTATTTATTTATTTACTTGGTATAGAGTCTCGCGATGCAGCTTAGACTCACGGTGATCCTTCCCTCTCAGCTTCCCCAGCACTGGGATTACAGGCGTGTGCCACCACACCCAACTTCAGTGACCAGCACAGCACTTCTAGGGCTCCGGGCTGGCACGGTATGCAGTACCCATGATTGATCCTCTGTCCTTGTGCTTTACAGGCAGGTGCTTAGGTGGCCAAAATATCTTCCCAATTCCCCATAACTCTAATTCTAAGACCAGTTTTCTCCAACACTTTCTGATGTTCTTTCCTTTAGCAGCTTGATATTTAATAGAAAACAAGAGAGGAAGAAATAAAAAGGAGCAAGACTCAGTGTGTATTTGGATCAGTACTCCATAATGAATGGATCCACTGTGTATGTTAAACATATACCAACGATTTTTAAAATAAAAATGAAAAGTAAACAAAATCAAACAAATATACACCTGATCTTCTATCATAAGGATCTTGGTCAGTGTCAAGAGGGATAATGGGCTCTACGGAATCATTTTGTCATTAAACAAGAAAGAAATTATACTCATAGGCAAAGACAAGAAAACTAGCAAATATTTGCTAATGTCTTCAATGGACAAACTGATCATTCAATTGGATCAGCATTTCTTAAGCATCTCCAGTGTTTTCTGCACTATGCTGGGGTGAAAAGGCAAGAGGTAACTGTGAACTTATGCAGTACAATCTCCATAATTAAGGAGTTTGTTGTGTGAGAGTCATAAGACATACATAGATAAGTCACTTTGAAAATAGTATAGTGTATCACAATTAATTTTTGAGCAATAATACAGAATAATAAATGTAAATGACAGAGAAGATTTGTATACTAAGAAATAGTAATAGGCCTAAATAATTAAAGTATTGAGGACCTGAGGCTGGGTTGGATGTGGTAGACCAGATAACTGAGATATTTCAAGGCACAGACATTAGCCTGAAGTTGGTAACTGAGAGGTAGGGATGCCAAAAAACAGAAAAATGCATTTCAGATTGTCAGTGGGTTTAAGCCATATTTAGTCATGACAATGTGACACTGATACACACCTGAGAAGAGAAATTGAAGACAGTTGGCCCAGGACTGTAAAAAAGTAACAATAATAATTATACTGCAATTGTCAAAATGATGACTTCGGACACACAAGGAAGAAAAAGAATATAGAAAAGATTTTTAAGTAATCTGATAATAGAAACAACACAAGAAGATGGGAAAGGATATTTCATAAAGAATCCTTGGTTAAAAAGAAGAGAGCAAGGGGGGCTGGGGAGATAGCTCTGTGGCACAAGTGCATGCCTGCCAAGTGCAAGGTCTGGAGTTCGAACTGTGGTCCAGCAGAGAGAGAGAGAGAGAGAGAGAGAGAGAGAGAGAGAGAGAGAGAGTTTTTAGTGTTCCCAAATAGGGTGTTTGAAGTCTTCTGTCAGAGGATACCAAGAAGAATACATAGGAAGCCAGCACTGCAGGAAAATTTAAGGCCTGTGACAGAAGAAAAGAAAAATTGCCTGGAATTTAAGGGCTACTTTTATTTGGGCAAATGGTGAAGCATATATTTATAAAGTCAGCAAGCAACGCAAACCAACCTAACAAATTCAGTGGAACTAATGAGGGAAGAGGATGATTGGAATTTCTGGCCTAACGATTGGAGAAGAGAGAAGAGGGCAGAGGACAAGGAAAAAGATCAGATGTGTCCCATAGAGCGACTCCCCACAATGAATGTAGTTACTATGTCCTACAGATATGTACCAATAAAAATATGTTAGAAGAAATCTGCAAAGTAATGCAGTATTATAAAATCTACTTTCCTTAGATTTTGTCTTATTTTTTGGAATCCGATTGTACTTAGATTTTCTGTGTGTGAGTAGCTTCTGTAATTAGACCCACATTCTTTGGATGTATTTTTGTCTCTGAGGACTTTTCAGATGCGATTCAATGATCTGTATGCAATACTGAAGGCTGGATGGTGGAACAGATGAACTCCTAGGATCATTGTTTCTGTTCTTTACAAAGTGCTGCTCCTAATTTTGGCCACATTTATTTTCTGCGTTGGAGCAGATTACACAGCCAAGCAATGCATTTGAGTATTCTGAGGACTCAACAGAACTCGTCACAATCATATAAAATGTGTTATAATAATAGAATGCATTCAAAGAGTTGTACTATTTGCATTCTTCATACTATGTTCATGAAAGACTATTACTCGAAGCCAAATCCCTCTAATAACCTCATGGAACTAATCTTTCTGC